>SNQJ01S0091938.1:69707-90408 GCA_010110895.2 Picea sitchensis | reverse complement strand
AGGAAGAAAGAAGGACGTTGCACCAGGGACACTTAGACAGACCTAGACCCAAGGGGATTTTGCCTTTCCACCAGAACGTTGACCCTTGAGGGCCCCTAACGTCATCATTTGACCCCAGACGTCATCCAGTCAGGGCTTGCATTTATGAGGACGGTTTGGTGCTATTTGGCACGTGTGGCAACATTTAGGGCCTTTGGAGGCCAATCGTTTTGCATTTGAGACCTAGCGTTCCACCTTGGGGGCCTAACATCACCCTAGAAGGGCATGACGCCACCCTTGAAGATGAAATTAGGGTTTAATTATTGTCATTTATGTAAAAATTGGATTTTAAATGTAATTTGGCCATGTCGGCCTTTTTATGTCCTAATTGTAATTAAAGGTCATTGATACTGTATAAATAAGAGATAAAACTCTCATTTTTATTCACAATTCACTCATCACACAAGTGGTGGTCTGAAATTCGGCCCTCATTAAGGGTTATTGGCTGAAACTAAGTGGTGCGCAACTTCTTGGAGAGACAATTTTGGTGTATCTTGGCTATTTTCATGGTGGAAAGTCTTCAACTAGGGTTTAAGCTTGATTATTCTTGGTGAAGTAAGTAGAAAATCTGCATTTCTTTATTGTGAATAAATGCTCATGGTGAATTTTACTTTTTCATGTCAAAGATTATGAAACTGCTTGCTTGAAACCCTAGGAGAAAGGCATAAGTTATTATCCTTTTCTCTATAATTTTCCACTTGTTTAAATTTCTCAAGGAGCACCTTGTCTAGAAGTAGATACTAGAGCCCTACCATTGTAGCACTCTAGTAACCCTACTTCTTTGCCCATCACATATTTTATTTCAAATTGTTTAAGGAAAAGAGAAATCGCTAGGGCCTAAGTTTCCTTACTTTCTAGCAATTATCTCTAGGACTTGGGTGTTTGAGGCCTTGGGTTACCAACACCTCTCTCATCTTCTCTGTCTCCTTTGACTAAGTATTATGAATGCTATTTCCCTCTAAGAGTTGCTGCTGGTATCATGGGCTCCATTACCCTAGAAGGCACTAGTCTATTCACTACTAGTGATTGATTGATCAAACTACTTTGAAACTATCTTCTTTGGAACATTCACTAACTCCTACTAATCTTAGAATAGCCTAATTCACTAACCAACTTGTTGCTGTTGCAAAAGATTGCTACAGCCATCTAACAACAACAAATTGACCTTAAAAGTGACATGTTATGCTAGCTAGACATTGCTAAATCTGTTTGTGACTATCTAATATCAATTTGCCTATTTAAAGCTACTATTTCTAGTTTTTTTTCAAGCATTTTGGAGCATAATTATTGTGGCTGTTATAAATTTATCATTGTTTTTGTAAACTGTTGTACCGCTGCAATTTTATATCAGCTAGTATATTTTTTAAAGAGTTCATTGTCTCATGAAGCACTAATATCATTTTGGTACTTGGAAAATGCCCTTTTTTCTATTTTGTTGTCTTGTTCTGGGCAGGTACACAACACTATTCATTTGCTTCATCTATAAGACATAAACGAACCCTTTGAAATTGAGTGACCTGTGAGAGGGGGGGATACTTTCTTACACTTTGGCCTTAGCCTTCTCAAAACCTCAGGTCACTGGGGACATCTACCCTAGGGTACATTGATATACTCCTAAATAGAAAGGGGTTTCCTATTAAGGTGACAGTGATAGGTCACCCCCTGGTATGCCAATCTTGTATCTACTTGCTTTGGGCTTTAGACAAGTACAGATTGTGCGATAACAATACCCAGAGTGGCAAGTAACTTCAGTTTGACCACATATACGACAATTGATAGTGTCTGTAGTATTGAGATAGATAACCACGAACACTAAATCGACACACCAAACAACAACGATTGAATGAACGGAACCAACCCTACGAATTCGGTGGGTACCCTTCCATGATTTTTTTTTTTGTTTGTGATCTATTTGCAGACTCGTGGCTCTAGACCTTCACTTCAACCTTTTTTTATTATATTGTAGTCAGTGTTTCCTGTGGTTTGATGATTTTCTATGGTCCCTACTACAATTTTTACACTGCTTGTTAGATGCTTTTATGTCATTGGTATTCTCTTTTCTTGGCATTTTTGATTTCCTATGATGTTGATCGGTTATTTCTTTCACTTTTTTGGTTCTGATGTTCATTCAATTTTTCTTGGTAGTGCAGTAATTCTTTCTTTGATAGAAATTTTTAACTTTTACTAGCCAAGATTCTATTGTGGTCAAAGACCAGATTCAGAGAAACTTTGAAAAGTTATGTATGGTAAAAGACCTGGATTAGACAGGGTTTGAAAAAGCGTGGCCAAAGTCTGGAATCAAAATGTGGTTCTAATACTAAATGAAATGAACAATAGTTCATTTACTGAGGAATATCCAACATAAGAAGAATAATAAGTTGAAATCCATAAAGGAATAATATATGTAATTGAATATCGAATAAGATAGATGATAAATTAGATGGTTGATACAATGCCATGTGATGGTATAATTATACACATTTGACTGGTCACGATGGTTGATGGGTCATGTCCCTTAGTTAGGTTATGTCTCTTAGTTAAGATGTGTTACTTCATTTATTATTATTTATTGATGTTTATTTATATATTTATGTTCATTATAGGTGAAAACAAACTGGTATCTATTGGAACAAATTAGCCACCTATCGCGCATCTTACGCGTTGAAAATAAATTGATGCCATCCATAAATGAAGTAGAATACGTTGGTTTATTATTATTATTTAGTGATGCTTATTTATATATTTATGTTTATTATAGGTGAAAACACTGGCATATAGTGGAACAAATCAACCACCTATCGTGCATCTCATGCGCTGAAAATAAATCCACACCATCCATAAATGAAGTAGAACACACCGGTATCCATTGGAACAAATCAACTACCTATCATAGGTCCTCCTGGGCATCACCTATTGAAAATAAATCCATACCAGTCAACAATCTGGAAGATCTACCACCTCTCATGGGTGAAAACATATTGGCAATCGTTGGAACAAACCACCTATCATAGGTCCTCCTAGGCACCACACCTTCTGAAAATAAATCCATAACCATCCATGTAATAGATCTATCACTTATCATAGGTGGAAACATACTCTCATCAGGAACAACCAGGGTTACAACCCATCAAAACATCTCATGGTTGCAAGTGCTCATCTTAGGTACACTAGGGCTTCACCACCCAACAACCTCTCATAGGTCTGCAACTGAAATACCGACTCCCTCTTCACCAAGAGAGTGATTTCAGTCAAAATAGCTCTAATACCATGTAGAAATTTCAGTGTTTACGACTTTTAATGCAATTCTGAAATTTCACCTCACACTGGAGGTTTCCCATATACAAACCCTATGAATATTCAGCCTGAGGGCTGATCTGAAATATAAATTACAACAGCAAAAAGCAGACAATATTTCAGTTCACTTCAACCCCAATCCACTAGGCAATTCAAGAGTAAGGATACCAAACATATGCCAACAAGTTTCAGCCCTTAGGGCTCACTTTCCAAGCATAAAATCAGATTTGGAATCACTGCAATTAATGCAGATTTACAGCAGTAAATCTGCCCTATTATTTTCTATATTAATTTTAAATTACTTAACAATTTCAGCCTTCACTTATATCAAATCAACATGACAAATTAGTGCTGGAAATCACCAAACAAGAAGATAATCAACACTTACAATAAATATGCAATTTAGACAATTTTGGACCACTTGAAATTTCATATATATGTGTAAAGATGAAGTGCATGTACATACCGTAGGCTAATCCCAAGGCTAGTACAATCCTCTATCTCTCCAAAAGCCTAGCTAGGGAAAACCATGAAAAACCCTAGCTCCACCAAAGATCCTCCACAAACTGCTATCATTGTAGCAAAGACTCCTTGGCTCCAAGGAAGATGTCTCCTCTCTCCTCTTCAACAAGTACTACTTAGGGTTTAATTACAAAACCCTAATCTTAAAGTCTCTAAGGGATGGATTTTTATTTTTAGTATTCAAGGTGCTCAAGTGCTTTGAGAAACCCTAGCGCCTCCAAGACGAGAGATAATGCACAAAGAAGAAAACCCAAGAGAGAGTGATCAAAACACTCTTCTCACCATATCCTTCCTAGGGTTTTATCATGAAACCCTAGTGCTCCATCTCTAAACACAAGATGAACAACAATAAGAGAGTGGAAGAAAGGACTCTCTAGTTCCTTTATATATATGAGAGGTAAGGGAGGCTGACATTACACAAGTGGGCCTAAACCCTTACAAGCAACTTACTACAAACAAGTAGGCCCAACCATGTGAAGTGCTACACTCCAAGGGTACACATGTCAAGCTCCAAGGTGATGTTGTACACAATTGGGTGCTCAAAGGTGATGTCACTACACAAGCCACCACAAGCCAACATAGACTCCATTGCTCGTCCTAAGCCATGTGCTCCTCTGGGTCCACTCTGTCTATATGATGACCGTTGTAAACTAGGCATCCCCAAGTCAACTCCAAGCCTCCATGCAACCCAATGCCATCTAGGAATCAACAACCCCCTCTAGAGTGTCTAACGTTCCTCCTCCAATGCAAGGCGTCCTCCAAGCAACATATTGTCACAAGGTCTCTAATGCTCCAAGGAAGAATGTCACATAGGCATCCAATCGAGGTCTAGCAAATCAATAGCAAGCCACCTCCACATGTGCATGTCCATCACGGACCAACCAAGGGCTCATCCATAGACCATGTACCTTATATCACATGGTACCTGTTGACCGCCTGTTTAGCACAGAGGTCAACTCATTATCATGAAGATTATTCTATGTCAGAGACAGAGATGGTTCTACTGGGTGTTTTATACACCAGCACTTGAGACAGAGATGGTTCTCACCGGTGTTTTATACACCAAAGACTTAAATTTTTGTAAATCCGATTTCCACTCTCACAGGGTATATATAATGCACAATGTTCCAGATGGGATCATAGTTAGGTCGCAATCTTGACGTTGACATCGTGGGAGTTCCTTCTCATCTAGGGTTTTTCATCCTCGTGTGATTTCACGTGGCTCAATCCAGTCGCTAATCTCCATTGAGTTTTCCTCCCGTGCCTCCAAAGTGGTGGAAGGCTATCTGCGATCTCGTTCATTGAGTAACCTTTAGGAATATTGTAAATGACCATGCCAGTAAAGGTCTCCAAGTTTCGAATTTCATTAAGTCTAGAGTATTTTTAATTAATTTAATTAATTAATTATTTTGAGCTTAATGTTGTAAAAACTTTGCCTTTGGGAGAAAGATAGGGGTATTTGTGCTCAAAATGAATAGAACAAGACTCCCTACACCCACTGGGTCAGGCTCTCACCAAATGATCATTTTTTTGTTTGGTCTTAGTCCACTTAGAGTCGGGCTAGTCAATAACAACAATTTTAATTACAGGGTGATATTATTAAAAATATCACAAAACATTGTACTCTTTGAGTTAATGAGTGGATGTAAGGTGGAAAGTGGCAAGAAGAGACCCTCCTAACCTACCCAACCCCTTCCCAACCTTTTCTCCTAACTTAATTCAACCTATTAACTGAGTGCTTCTTGACCATCTTTTTCCTGCCCTAGGGGGAAATACGTCCACTAACTAATCCAAAACCCCTTGAATCTTCCCTTGAGAAGATCAAGAGACACTCCACACATGTGAGCCCCTAGGCTACCAAAACCCTAAAAGCTAAAACCCCAACCCCCCTTCCTAACTAACTCACCTCCCTAATACCCTCACGCCCCTCCTTGTCTAGCGCACCATCGGGTGAGGAGTCACTCCCTACACCATAAACCTAACCCACGCTTAAAAATAGCATGGGTTGTCTAACTCCTTACCCTAGGCACCCTTTTGGTGGCTTTTCCACTCCCCAAAACCCTTCAAAACCATCTTTTCTCTCCCATCATTCCTTTGTGCGCCTCTCCATGTGAGTTGGTGCCAACTCACCCAACCCACTCCCATTACTATTTTTAGCATTTGTTGTTCTTCCTAGGCCTGGTGCGCCCTATTGGGTTAGTTTGTTAGCCTATCTACACCCTCCAATTCTTTACTCTGCATCATTCCAAAGCCTCAATCCCTAGCTTGGGCGCCCCCTCTAGAGATTTGTGCTTCTAGCTAGCTAACCAACACTTGGTATTGATCCAAGCCACCTCCTTTTGCCTCTAGAGGTATAAAAGGAACCCTCCCCACCTTATTTCTTCACCAATCTCTTTGCTAACTCTATTATGCTGAAATTTTTCATCATCTCTTCTTGCTCTTGCCATTTTGGCATCCATTCATTGCCTTGGAGGTCTAGTAGCAACTAGTGTGGCTACAACAACTCTCCATTCTTGGTAATAAGAAAAAGCTTTGGAGGATCATTGGTGTGTTCATAGTTATCTTCTACACCCATTCATATGAGGTGATATTGCTCCCTTGTATTGATTTGTTTATGGTAATAGATCTTGGTGTCTCACTTGGGTAAGCTACATGAATGTTGTCATTGCTAGTTTGTGATTTATCTTGAATAACCTAGGCTTGTAGTGATCTCTTCTTAGTGTTGTTTAAGTAAATTATCTATGCCATATACATGTTTGTGCTAAGCTTTGCAAGTCATCTCAAAGGCTTCACTTGGGACAAGATTCCAAGAGGAGTCCTCCCTGAGGCTTTCAAAAACTCCAAAACCTCTTTCCTTTACCACATTCTTTCAAAATATTCCATATACTTTTCATCCTTTTTTTTAGCTTTAGAGAGGTCATAAAATACATATTATCTATCTCTTTTATTGGTTGGAAATTTTCCATGGCATGCACGTAAATTTTCCACTTTTCTGGTGTTTTGTAATATTTTCACAAGCTTTAGCTTGGTTGATTTGCAGGGCAGCCATATATTGAAGGTATATGTCACATACAACACCTAGGAGGCTTCCAAACTTGCTCTTCTTGAGTTTGGGTAACATCCTCCCATTCTCTCTCTGCTCTCTATACTCTTCTGAATTTTCTCTTAGGTTTAGGAGCTTTAAAAGTAATGCTTAGATCTAGTCATTCTTGTGAATATAACTCTTAGATCAGCTTGTATCTCTTTCTTCATTCATTTAGAATCAATCTAATAATGATAGCTAGCACTATCAAGATAGATCTGCCTGAGGGATAGGCCAAATAACTTGTCCTTGTTCACTTCGAGAACTTCTATTCTCATTAGAGTGGTCGGACTCAAAGCCCCCCTTTCCAGGTAAGATTGTTTTATTGTGGTAGTCTCACTTACCAAGACCTTTGGGGAGTCATCCCACACATCGCTCTTGGCTCTTAAGGAAATCTATTTGTGGTGTTTGTCTTGTTCATCTTGATATATCCTAGATAGTTCTACATTTGCAAGTTTATTTCCCTTTCCTTCATCTTATATATGCCCTTGCTCTCTATGCCATGGTTAGATAGCTCATCAAGTTTCTACCTATTCCAGATCTATCATCTTTGAGTTGTTTAACTAATCCTAGATTGGTATATGATGATGAAGTTCTAGGACTTCATTTACTTTGCTGTTTGTTGTTTCATCTACAAGCTATTATCCCAGACTTAGTAGTTTTTGGTGGTGTTTGATTGGTTTTGAAGGCCACCTTGAAGGCCCTTTATAGCTCAATGCCTAGTGCCATTTGGCACCCTACCCTCACACCTGTACCATTGTTTCCAAGAGGCCCCTCAGGTCATGGCTCCCATTTTTTGAGGTCACGGCCCTACTCCCTTGTCCACAGCTTTGTGGTTGTTTGTGCTCACGGCCTAGCATTTGGAAGTGCTCACGGCTCACATTTGTTGAGAGGTCGCTTAAGTGCTCTCCACATGTCTCCACACCCACCGCCTTGATTGCCCCTCTTTGCTGCACAACATAACACAAACAGCTAGTCACACACATATGCTAAAAGATTAAGTGCTTACATACATATATGCTGGGGTCTCTACTTGATGTGTTGATAGTTTAAAACACCTCTTATGCTAATGCTCTAAAATCTCAAACACCTTAAGCTCAAACATATCTTAACACCCTAGTAACTCTTAAACTCATACATATGGTTTGAACATCTAATGCTCCTAAGGATCTAATCTTTTACTTTGCTACTAGCATATCACATAACATATATTGGTCAATGGTTTAACTTACATGTGATGTTAGTTTAGATGTCTTGAACACACATATATCTTATGGTGTTTATGGTTTAGATGTGAATGGTTAGTTCTATTGCTCATAGTTCATTTATTTTCTAAGCTCTTACACATCTTAACTCATTGCAAGTAACCTTTATCATCTTACATGTTCATGGTTTAATCATCTAAGTCCCTTGAAACTTCATCTTTCATTTTAAGTATCATTACATGCTTTATGGTTCATGGTACATGGTTGAATATCTTCTTAAAGCTCTTTCATGTGGTGATATATTGATGATTTAAACATTTGCTTACATATTGCTTTATCTTTACATGATGATGATGGTTTAATCTTTTCTACTCTCAAGCACTCGTTTGGGACATATTTGCTCACGGCCATACCCTAAAAAAGTAAAATAAAAGTGCTTAAACTTGTCTAAAACTAACCCAACACACCTAAAGACCCACTGAAGGGATCCCTTAAACACTTAGTTTTAGGGTCTTCAACAACTCATTCTCGGCCATCTAAAACGGGTAAGAAGGGATGAGGAGAGGGAAGTGGCTGGGACCGCCCCAGTGATTCCCGCTAGGGGGGATCCCCCTTTTCTCTGGCTACTTCATTGTGGTGAAGTGACCTGGGGTCAATCTTGGAAGCTAGGTCGGGGTGTGCCCAAAGATCTCGGTTAACTCCAGCGCTTATTTCAATGGAACTAGAAGTTGGGACACATAGTTAGGGGGTTGGGAAATCTAAAATACTTAAGAAGAACACTAGCTGCATAGATCACACTTGTGTATGTTAGGGAAGTAGATGTATTGATAGACACACATTTGTGATCATCTTATTGTTATACCTTTTACTTGCAACTAAATTGTCTTTATCTTTATGTTGTGATATATTGGTTTATGCTTCATTGAATATCTATTAAATCAATTATCATTGTTGTGTGTGGATCAATAAGTGACCGAGTATCCCACTTGGGGAGGCATCACTTATTTAATCCTTGAGTGCTTTTATGGTTAGATGCCGTGAAGGCAGTCCAAGTGGAGTAGTGCCATCAGCATGCTTGGCCCTAGGGTGTGATTTGTTTGTATCTTTGTATATCTTGTATTTGACTTGTATATATCTTGTAAACTTTGTAAATATTGTATAATTTGTACACTTAATTTTGTGGGGTTTGGGTGTTTGATTTTAATTATAAACTTTGTAACGAACCACCTTATATACACTAAGACCCATTGCCCAACCTTAGGTAACTAGTCTCCAGAAGTTGACTTAGGGAAAGGGTCGCCTCACATTTAGAAGTAGACTTGCACTGCATTGCTGCTTGTCATCTTAGGGCTAGTTTTCCCTTTAGCCTATAATCAATTGGAACTAACTCTGTAGAACATTGTAATAAAATTAACTTTAGTAACTAGGGACAATTTTGGCTTCCCTAGGAGTAAGCCTAGACGAAAGAAGTTCTTGTCAAGGTGACAGTGTGGGCAAGAACTTAGACATTGTGTCTCCGAGGGCACACTAAGTGAGCGGGACTTAGCTCACGTCTGCAAGTGTGCATAAGGGCGACAACAGTACCAAACTCCAAGGTTTGAGTGCCCTCCTTCAAGTGCTTAATGCTCCTCCTTGTAGGTAGGTACCTCTCCTAGTCGAGCAACTAACTCTCTCATTGTGTGCACCTAATGGGTTAGTCAACATGCCAACTAGGGCATCAACCTCCTAGGCAAGGGCACCGCACTAGCACTCTAACCTAGGTCAAGCATCCACCCGAACTAAGCCATCATGTCCATGAAACATCACCGAGGGGCTAGGAGACACAACACTCTCCTAGAAAGGTGAAAACACTTTTGGAGTAACCCCAATAGCTAACATGGAAAAGCATGTCTCATATTTTATGCAAGTGTTAGAGACACTAAGGGAACACAAGTTGTTGGCGAACGTTAAGAAATGTGAGTTTTCCTGACAATCCTTAGTGTACTTGGGATATGTGATTGGTGGAGGAAAACTCAAGGTTGATCCTATGAAGATGGAGGCCATCAAGTGGATAACTCCTACCAATGTTACTGAAGTGCAGAGATTTTTGGGAGCAAAGCAATACTTGAGGAAGTTCATATCTTATTTTTCAGTTGTGGCTACATGTCTTCATGCTACAACGGGCTATTGCTAGTGGCAAGAGTTTCTAATGGGCAAAGACTCAGAATAAGGTTTTGAAAGAACTCAAATGAAAGATTTTGTGGAAGCTTTTCAAAGTAGAGACTGATACAAGTGGGTATGCTATGGGAGCAATCCTAATTCAAGGAGGTAAGCTAGGTTGTTATCATTCTAAGTTGTTTCATGGTGCAGTCTTGAACTAACCGACATATGACAAGGAGCTCTATGCCATAGTGTAAGCAATTAAGAAGTGGAAGCACCATCTAATGTGCAAGGAGATCATCATCCGCATTGATCACTTGCCCTTAAAATGCTTTCAAGCCTAGAGAAAGCTACAATAGGAAATCCACTACAAATGGATGGGATTTTTGTAGCAGTTTCATCTAGTCATAAAGTATAAGAAGGGCAACTGTAACAAGTTGGTAGACATGCTATCAAGACCACCAACACCTAAGCTTATATTGTTGGGTACTCTTATGTAGATGGAGTCTTCACCCATGATGTATACAAAGAGGAATACATAGAAGATGAGGACATCAAGGGGATATTTTAGTAGCTGCAAGGCCAAGTTCATGAAGAAGAAGATGATAGATAATAAGGTTGATTACTATCTCCAAGATGGGTTGCTCTACAAGATGGATAAGTTTTGTGTGCTTAAAGGTGAGAGATCACAATTTATAACAGAGACTCATAGCTCCAAAGTTGCGGATCATTTTGATGTTGGAAAAACAATAATCAACTTGTAGGGGTATGTGTACTAGCCTAGAATGCAAGAAGACATAGCTCGGTTCATTAGAGGATGCATACTTTGTTGTACTAGTAAACCCAACAATAGGAAGCGAGTTCTATACCATCCCTTACTTGTACCTATTAGGCCATGGGAGAGTATCTGCATGGACTTTGTGGGTGGTTTTCCAAATGATTATCTCTTTGAGGTAGTGGATAGATTTAGTAAGATGTGCATCTTGATTCCTTGTTAAAAGATCATACGGGGACAAGATGCAACAATCTTGTTCTTTGATAGGGTTTGGGTGCACTTTGGCATACCAAGGAGCATAATTTTCGACAAAGAGACAAGATTTCTTAGTGCCTTTTTAGACTACATTACGGGGGAATATGGGCATGAAACTGAAGAGATCTACAAGTTTCCGCTGTCAAACAGATAGGCAAACAAAAGTGGAGAATAGGACATTGGTTCAACTCTGGAGGGGTTCCAGTCAGAAGTATTCGAAGACTTGGGATGAGAATTTAATCTATCTTCAACACTTTTATAATGGAGCAATATATACTTCCATTAGTAAATCTCCATTTGAGACTTGTTTTAGATATTTTCAACCTTCACCTCTAGATGTCATGCATGGACAACAAGCGGGAGAAGGAAGACGCCACATGAGAAGCACTGAAGGCTGAAAATTTCATAGATAAGTTCTTGCCAATCCATTTGCAAGCATAGGGGACATTGAAGAAGTCACTAGAAAAGTAAAAGGTCGAGCATGACCAACACATAATTGAAAAGACATTCAAAGTAGGAGACCGAGTCTAGTTGCACATGAGCAAGGAAAGGTTGCAGGGACTTGGTAAGGAAATCAATTCTATGAGATATGGTCCTTTCAAAATGTTGGAATGAGGCAACACTGCTTACAAACTCGATCTACCTCCATACAAGCACATTTATTCAATAGTGAATGTGAAGAATTTGAAACTCTATGAGCCATCCATGCTTGATGAGAAAAATGAGGGGTAAGTCTTACCTTTCATAGAAGACTTAGTAATGGATGCTCACATAGAGTTAGTAGAAGATATGGCTTTGTAGAATAAGATTGGAAAACCTAGAAGGGGTCAACAAAAATGTTGGTAGGTTGGCTTAAAAAGGGAAACTTCCAACTAGGGCAAAGTTGTACTCTAGGGTGAAACTTGAGGAAAACTTTCCTCATATCCTTGAGTAAAAGATTTGGGGATCAAAATTCCCCCAAAATGGAGAGGTATGATCTGAAATAGATCACTATATAATTTGTCATCCCTTTTGGTAAGTTCCATGGCAAAGAATCAAAGTTGTGGACTTGTAGGGGCCATTTTCAAGACTGATCCTAAAATCTACCAAGTAATGCCAAAATAATAAATTGTTGTTTGGGACTCAAAAATGCACTTTTGGGGGTCTAAAAACGGCTACATCAATGTAGCCATTGGCTCTAGTGGATAGTACACATCAATAACATCAAAAGGAGCTATCATAGACTGAAAATGGAGTTCATACAAGAAAGTTATGACCTCAAGAAGTTGACCTACCGTTTTGATCCAGTGTTACCAACATCGCGATATTATTGCCGTTTTAGGTGTTGGCGATATAATCGCTTGATAATATCACGATATTATCGTGAGATGATCGAATAAATCGCCAAGACACGAACATGCCTGGAAATAAAGCCAAAAACTTAGTTTTTTTTGTCATTCTGCAAACAAAAAGAGGGTTTGGAGAGCAATAGAGGTCCCCCACCCCTCCATTTCACCCACCTTAGTAAAAGTGACGGTTTCCTTTATCTTTCATTTTCACCCTTTAACTTAAATTTTTAACATTACCATTAATTGTTTCAAGATGTTTGAGAGTGATTCCAACCTCATTGGACTTCATATGGAGAAAGTAGAATTTTAGGTCCCATTCAAAATTCAACATACTTTTTAGGATTTCAAGATTGGTAGTATTGCAACATTTCCACCATCTATCATGTATGAGGGTATGGAACTGGCATTTACTCAAGAGCACCAAGCCATCTATGTACCTTGATGTTGGTGGCATTGATTGTTGAACTCTTCTGTCACAACCCTAGTAAAAATGTACCCTTCACTCAAGTAAAATCACTTATTAGGCATGTTAAGCTTTTTGTATCTCCGATTGTGGGTGAGGAAGATTCATAAAACACCTTATGTGGATGCCATTTCGTTGGATGGGATTGACACCACTGCTACATGGGGGGTTGAGACCGAGAGGCCTATCATGGAATCAACCCCTAATTGGTTACATGAGGAGGTAGAGGGGGCAATAGTAGAGGAAAGAGAGGTAGAGGAGGAGGATGTGCTAGAGCAGAGTCAACAAACACCTTTAGAGGAGGTGACTATTGACACGAGGAGTGCGCCAGTGCTACCATCTTCATGGACTTCAAGAGATGGAGATGTACTAGGTAGTAGCACTAGTAGAGGACACCAGAGTCTAGCTCATGCTTCTTCTATAGGACATTAGAGTCTAATGCCATCCCCAGGGCCTTCTTCCTCTAAAGGAAAAGCCATTTCTAGAGCCATAACCTTTGCTCGTAAAAAGGGTAGAGGAATCATTAGTTTATTTATTTGATTTCATTGTAGATGACTCAGGATGATGAGATACATTTATTATATTTTTTAATGATATTTTGAGGCTGTAGAGTGAGGACACGATTCAATGTTGATCTGTGATGTATTCGAGTTTACTAGACATTTTATACATCTTATATATCCGTTCTCTTTTCATATTTATGTGGAAATACATTTATTGGATGTTGTTGATGCTTTATATATTTAAAAAATTGAAAAAAATGAATATTTTTGTATTTTTTCATTTTGCCGACATTTTCCAATATTTTCCCGATGTTGCCGATATTTTCTTTTCCGGACCCTCGATGATATTTTCGCTGACACGATGTTGGTAACACTCTTTTGACTATTGCATAACTAAGTGGATGCCATGTCAACTCCCATTACTCACACGTGGAGCTAGTCACGTGTGTTCTTTCAAGAAGATTGTAGAGGGTCCAAAACCCTAACCCTAATCAGTAGTTGGGGAGTGCAAAAACCATTACCCTAACCCTAACCTAGACATATTAAAACTTGAGTTGTAAGGGAAGAGAGGGGTTATGTTCTTATTGTAATGATTTACTGTTCCATAGCTGGGTAGACAAAAGGAATGGGATATTGGAGAAGAGTAGATGAAGGAAGCGATCCCATAATAGCCTCCTTAGGCCACGATGTCCATCTACTCCATAGTGAGTGATTATCTTTCTTTGCAATTTGTATTGTAAATCTGAGAATAAAAGAGCAAGACAAAATCCTTACTTCTTGTTGGAGTTTTCCGAAATCGGGTTTCTTTAGGGTACATTTCGTGTTCATTGTGTTACTTGTGTTCTCTTTTACTACTGTAACTATTCTCTTAATTTTCTCGACTTTTTACAAAGAAAGTAGTATGTGTCTAATATTGTAATTTGGTCACGAGTAATCATTGTGTAGTAGAGTATAACCTCAGTGCATCCAGAGTAGCATATTATGATCTGTTGTGATGAATTGTCTAGTCGAATATCCACAACAATTTACAAATAATTTGCCCCACAAATGATATTATAGAATCTTTTTTATTTTGTAATAATTTTAATCATTGGGGAGCCAATGAGATGAATAATAAACATGACCAACAACCAAAATACAAGAGAGCATAGCTAGCTTACCAGCAAAAGAGATGTCCTTATTATACTACTTTTGTGTCTTCCCTTTAATTTTGGTGACAATCTACTCCCACATGTCCTTAGTGTACATTAATTCCAAAAAGAATCCCAAGATAACGCACAATGCTCCCTTCTAGAATTCATTTCCAACTGGGATTAATTCAAATCTAGATTCACTTCTAAACTGATGATCCAAAACTCTGTCTTATGATTACTCACCCTTGCTCCTAAAGTGGGATAAAACACATGCAAGCATTCTAATGTTCCTGCCATAGAATGATGTGCCAACTTCAAAGATAAGGTAGAATCATCATCAAAGTGCATATTAAGTATCTTGTGACCATGTGAGAGGCAAATTCCCCTAATCTGGCCCAGACTTCTTGTAGCTTGCTCCAACTATCCAAGGATATCTGCGGAAATCACATAAAGTAAAGAGACTAGAGGACAACCTTGATGAATCTGTCTCTAAAATTGAATTGTAGACGAAAGCTAACCATTGACTTGAAGTTTAATTGAAGCCTCAGACAAGAGAGTTTTGTTAGTAGATTGAAATATTGAACCAAAACCCGACTAGTCTGACATGTTAAGTGTTGATGTTTTGGTAGTTGTGGGAGGAACTTTCCTCTAGAAGACCTTTCTTAGATGAAGAGAAGATTCCAGAAGTCCAGGAAGACCATTAAACAACAAGAAGAATACCCATAAGAGAAGTCGACCCACATAGAAAAAAATAAACTAAAAATAAGATTCCCAGAGAAGAAGTCGGCCCAGGCAGTTGACTTGAAGACTATAAATAAGGAGGACGTCTAGCTCATTTGGACACACTCACAACACACTCTCTCACTGAGGAAAAGGTGCACAAGTCTGAGGAGGAAGAGGAGACACAGAGTTGGGGTTTTGGTTATTCTTGGTGGCTACTTTATCTTGTGCACTATCTCTTTAAGGAGGTGCGCTCCTCTCGTATTGTGCTGTTGCTGCAGCTGTGAGCACTAGAGGTGCGCTAGCCTAGTGCTAGGGTTATATCTTGTCTGTGGCTCTTGAGAGCTGGTGAATGGGTTGGACTTTGTGAACGAAATCTATCTAAGAAAGGTTGCTTGGTTTTTCCCCCATTTGGGGTTTTCCCAGGATAAATCTCTTGTGTTCTTTTTGTCTCTTGTTTATGTTGCTACTGCTCAGTACATGATATATATATGTTAGTGATAAAAAAGTAAAAGAACACTGGTAACTCTAATGCTCTGTAAATAAGGAAAATCTAACATGGTATCAGAACTGGTTACCTTTAGAACAATTTGACCATTGGAAGGAAGATCGCTGCAGTAGCACCTTGCAACTGCAATACTTTGTCAAGCTCGTTGAGCACTATCCCAAGGTCGTTGGGGATAATTCTTTCACAGAGCAGTGCGCCCTACCCTAGCGCACCCCTTGAAACTCTCAAGGTGTAGTTTGGTGAAGTTTGAAAAATCGAGGTTTTTCAATGCTAGGGTTTCTACCAACGAACAATGTCAACCAACATGAGAGTTGAGGATAGATTGGATGGAGCAGATAACTTCAGATCTTGGAAGCGCATACTTCTCCTCATTCTAGAAGAGAATGAGTTATTGGATCATATCAAGTAGATGCTTCCAGAACTAGAAGAAGAAGACGCCAAAGCAAAGTTCAGGAAGAATGAGGTCAAGGCCAAGAGGATCTTGACAGACTCAATAAAGGATCATCTAATACCTAATGTATCAGAATTGAAGACAACGAAGGAAATGTTTGATGCCCTAACCAGACTTTACGAAAGTAAGAATACCAGTCGAAAGCTTTACTCTAAGGCATCAACTCAGAAATCTGACAATGAACAAGTCAAAAACAATAGCCAACTATTTCATGAGGATCTCACAGATCAAGGACCAATTAGCATCCATTGGAGATCCAGTAGAAGACGCTAAACTTGTGACTACTACACTCAAATGGATTTCCCTCCTCTTGGGATCCATTTGTTCAAGGGATTTGCGCCAGAAGCAAATTGCCCAAGTTCAACAAGTTATGGGCAGACTGCACCCAAGAGGAATCCAGGTTGATATCCAAATCACAAAAGACTAATGATGATGAAAATCAGGCACTTGCTGCCGGTTGCCGTCCTTATACACACTTGCAAACATTGAAAAAGTCTCAATCCACTTAGTGTGTCCTTGGAGGCACAGTGCCTAAGTTCAAGTCCACTGTCACCTTGACTTGAACTTCTTCCGTCTAAGCTTACTCCTAGGGAAGCCAAGGGGGGTAGACCCTAGATACTATGTGAATTATTAAATGAATTCTAAGAGTTAATTTTAGTTTGTTAAAGGTAAGGGAGAGCTAGCCTATATGGCAAGCAACAATGCAAATGAAAATCTTTAATGAAAATCAAACCTTTCCCTAAGGTCAACTAAGACTAGTGCCTAAGGGTTGGGCAAGGGGTCAATTAGATTACAACAAAGATCTAGGTACAAAATTGAATGTTGCTATGAGGTATCAATAATAAATGAAATAAATTACTTTATGTTAGAGATAATTACAAATGAAATATGGCAAGATAACTTACAAGAAAAATGACAAATTAGATAATTGCACAAAATATACAAAAGGAACTAAAAAATAGTTATATAATGAAGAATTCAACTTACACCAATTTACAAATGAAATAATTGAAACATGTCATGAATAAAGCTTATAATGAAAAAGAACAATCACTTAGATGATTTTGCAATTATACAAAGGAGAAGTTAGATCCTATACCAATGAACATCAGATATCCACAATGAAAGATGTTGCTTGAAAGTAACTTGCTTGAAATGTCAAAGTAGTTGAAAAGTAAATTGCTTTAAAATATGATTGCAAAACTTGAAAGACAAATTTCTTTGAAAGTGAGATTGCAAATGTTGTGAATGTAGTGTGTAGGTTGATTTTAATAAATTTTAGGTCTCTCTTTGATTAAGGGGAATTAGATGTGAATAATACAAGCCTAGACTATGTGACTACCCCAAACCGTTATCCTCTTAACCAAAAGGAAGTGCTGGGTGCTCAATAAGCAAGGCAAACAAGGCCTTACCCTAGCTCCATAGGTCAAATCCACAGAACTTGTGTACTCAACAAGGGGGACACCTAGTGCCGTGAGATCATCCATGACCTAGCACCCCAAGTATCTTCCTCAAGCCTCCTTTTTGGTGGCAATAACAATAACAATTGGATGCCTAATTACTAAACTCACAACCTTTGTCCTTTCTTGTCACCCAAGGTCCACAAAGTGGCAAGGGGAGAGAATAGGAGGTATTGCCGTCCTTATACACACTTGCAAACGTGAGCTAAGTCCGGCTCACTTAGTGTGTCCTTGGAGGCACAATGCCTAGGTTCACAGCGCACGCTGTCACTTTGACCAGAACCTCTTCCGTCTAGGCTTACTCCTAGGGAAGCCAAAGGGGGTAGACCTTAGTTACTAGATGTGTTAGAGTTAGGTTCTAGGAGTTAATTTTAATTTGTTAAGGTTAGAGGGGATTCTAATCCTAAGATGCTAAGGCAACCATGCAAGATGCAAGGGTTAGCATGAAAAACAAGCCTTTTCCCTAGGTCAACTAAGACTAGTGCCTAGAAATTGGGCAAGGGGTCAACTATGTTCAAGGGTGGTTCTTTACAAAAGATTGCAAATTACTTACAAGTTTACAAAAGAATAAATTAAACCAATGAAAGAATACCATATACAATTACTTACAATAAAGAATGCTAGGATACAAATTATACAAAGCAAGCTAATCACGTTTTACTTCTATGTGTGCAGGATATCAAAGACTAAAGCATCAAATCACATCACCACATTCATGAGATCATCATCAACAAATTATATCATCAACAAATTCCAAAGATTTAGAAGAGTTAAGCACAACTGTTATGAAGATTATTGAAGATGATCTACACTCTTGACTATTAAACCCCCCAAGTATTCTATTAGGTTTGGTCTAGGGTTTAACTATTAGGCTTTTCTTAAGATTTTTCATGTTTTAATTAGCTTTCACCAAAGCCTCCTCCTCCTATTGCCAAATAACTGCTGGATGCTCAAGATAGTATGGCAACGAGGCCAACCCTAGCAGAACCAAGCCCAAAACAAGAGTACTTCCCGGAGAGGACACACACTTGGTGCGCCACGGGGCAGTCCCCTGCCACTACCCCCCCTGCCACTACCCTCCGTTGTTTTCCTCAAGCCCCATTTTAGATGGTGAAGATGGTGGTCTAAGGTACCCTAAATAGTCTATTAAATGTATAAGTTGATTAGGTAGACTTTTAGGTGGTTATTAGAGTGTTTAGAAGATTTTACAACACTTTTTAGGTGCAATTTAGTGATATGGCCGAAACTGTTATTAGCTTAATTAGTCTGTTGTCTTAAGCTTAAGCAATTGAGTATATCAACACATGTAAAGCAAATAAAGAGATGGTTGAAGAAGTAAGACTATCACATGCACAATGAGAGCTTGCTATGAAACAGGAGAGCTATGGCAAGAACAACTTGCCTTCAAGAGATAGAAAGAAAATTTAATTGTGTTTGCCTACTTAACCATTCAACACATTCCAAGCCCAAGCAAATGGCTTTCAATAGATATAAGCAATAGAGAAAGAACCAATTACTTGTTAAGTACTTAAAAGATGTTAAGCATTAAGATCTAAACCATGTTAAGAAGCTGGAAATGAAACCAAGCAAGATCTAGTTAGATTATTTAAGTGTGTTGCCCAATAGGCTTAAGATAATGATATAGATCTAGAACATAAGCAAATTAAAACATTAAACCATAGATCACATCATATCATATTATATCAACAAGTATTAACACTTAGCCTTACCTATTTGGGGTATTCCTCTCCCAACTAGGTAGGTGATTAGATTAGATTTGCTTAATTAGGTTAAGTTCTTTAAGATTTTAACAATTAGGGCAAACCATGAAAAAAGATTAAGAGAGATAAACTAGGCTACAATCTAAGCTACTAAGCAAGCAAAAAAAAAACCCACGGCCTAGGTTGGGGAGGTGCCCTCACCTCCAAAACCTTACGGACAAGCTAAGAAAGGCTCAAAAAAATGAAGAAAACCTAGATCTAACCCACGTCCTACCTATCCCAAAGCTCACAAATGGGAGGAGGTCGTACCACTTCTCCTCCTACACTATGAGCTTCAACCAACAAGCAAAAAGGAGGAAAAACATACAAAAATGCTATAAAATGAAAAGGGGGGTTGAAATATAGCTACCAAATCCCCAAAAGGGTCTTCTAGTGTTGTGTGTCTCCCTTTTGGGCAGCCAAAAGCTTCTCAACTAGATCTGATATACCTGCAAAATCAACAAGCTTTGCTTGCTAGAATGGCTACACACAACCCAAAAGAAGTTTAGGAAAACCCTTGCCTTTTTGGGGCAAGAACTTTCCACAAGAAAAATAGATGTATTTGATTAATTTGACCTACTTAAACAATCATATGCTAGCTGAAAATGGAATGAGTGAACAACAATAATAGAAGAGGAGCAATAGGGTTAGAAAAATGGAGTATGTGAGAGCTTCAAGTGACCCTTCTCCTTGAAGGAGTTCCCAATGAAATCCTAGAGATAAACCTGCAAGATCCCTTCAAACAACATGCATACAATAGACAATATGTTGATATATTGAAACAAAATGACACTTCTATTTTATTTGACACATCAAGATATATAAACCCAATAAGCATACGCCCTATTAGATCTACTTAGATGACACTTTACCTAAGATCTAGTGTTGCAAGCATCTAAAAATACCATTACAATGTTACCTCCCATGCATAAGAAAAAGAAGCATACGCCTTAGTCTTCTTGTTGTCCTCCAAAGTTTCTCCAATATTTATATTACTCAAGAAAAATGGTTTTGGAGAGAAAATACTCCAAAACCCTAGAGCATAGAATGGAAATGAAATGAAA
>SNQJ01S0091938.1:17529-33868 GCA_010110895.2 Picea sitchensis | reverse complement strand
TTATTATTATAATTAATATTAACCAGATTAATTATCTTTTACATTTATTATTAATCACATTAAGGTGGGGCCGACCTGTACCCTTTACATAACAATTAGGGTTACAGGCATGTCTGACTCTTGAACAATATATAGCAAAGGATCTGATACACCCACTAGTGCTCATCCACTAGGGGCACATCCATAAGGATGCCATATCTCTGGTTCACTGCATTACATAGAAGAACCAGATCTTCACACGTTAACCTGTGCTTGTCCACAGGCACGTCCACTCTACAGATCTTCTTTCCCACTGCCTCACACAGGAGAATCATCTGGAGTCTTCTCGTCAACTCTGCTGCTCAGAGGAGGCTAATACATCATCTTCATTTCTGTTCTCATGACGATGCACCCAACACTTTGGGATTTCAGACGTTCACCTTGTGCTCAGCCACAGGCAAGTCTAACTCAACAGATCGCCTTTCCCACTGGATAATCATCTAGAGTTCTTCTCAACTCTCTGAATGGAGGAGGTCATCTCTATGTTCCTAGCTCTGTCTCAGGTAGGAACCACGTACCCTTCTTAGGGGCTTTCTTCTAGGTTTGTAAGCTGAGAGAAAGACTCACATAGCTGCAATGATCCACATCTTACAAGTTTTTAAGCTGGAGAATGTCTCACATAACTGCATTCATCAACAACAACAACCGGTAAGGTAGAGATGGAAACAATGTAGTAGAGGGGTCTTTGTCAACATCCCACGTGAAGAGTATCATCTTAGAGTTGGGCATCATTGGAAGGAGAAGCATCACTAGGTTGCACATCTGGTGAGGGAATATTGACGAGGATGACCTCGTCTAATGAGGGAACGTTGGAAGAAACATTCAGAGGAGAGGAGGGACTAGATGATGAATTTTTCCCATTAGTCCTTGTAGACTATCTAGTAATTGCAGAAGGTGAACTCAAAGGAGTACACATGGGTTGACCAACAAAAGATGGAGATGTGGAAAGGTCCACTACAACTAGCATGTTCCGTGGGTACATGTGGAGAATCATCAATAGAATCATCATTGAAAAGGAGTGATGGAAGAGATCTTGATGGACCATGAGGAAAAGGCTCATCAATGATGCTATTGCGATGCTTAGTCACTTGGTGAGAGGTGGGGTCATAGAGCCGATACCCCTGAAAAGTTTCATTGTAGCCAACTAGAGTCTTGCGAGGAGTGTAATGGGCAGGTGATATATCGTGCCTTTCACGAGGTGGATGAACACATGCATTTGATCCAAAGATCTTGAAACGTGAGATAGAGGGTTTCTTCCCATGCAATTGCTAATCAGGGGTCATATTGGTAACTGCACGAGTAGGTGTGTAATTGATGATAAATGTTGCAACAACTGTCTTTCCCCAAAAATAGAGCTTCATGCTCCAAGAGTGAAGCATACAATGGGCCATTTCCACAGTAGCCCTATTTTTACGCTCAACCACGCCATTTTGTTGAGGAATATAGGGAATAGTTTGCTGCCAAGAAATGCCCCGAGAGAAGAGAAATTGCAAGAAAGCATTACCAATGTACTCGCTTCCCCTATCATTGCAAAGATATTTTATCTTTTATTTTCATTAAGCTTAGGCAAGAGACAAATACTTGGAATTTGGCAAACACCTTGTTACCCCTCAATATTACATCAAAGTGGCTACATTCTTTTCGCTAAATTGTCCTAGCATCTAAGTTGATCTTGTGCATATTTTGAGATGATGGTCGAGCCCAGTGTTCCATGATCAGTTTGTGCCTTCATGAATTTCTCTATGATGTTGTAATGTCCCTTTCCCAGTGATGACTCCAGGAGGAGCGACTCAGTAGCCTATACTAATTCCCGTAGGCTATAGTCGGGAGAAAAAGGGAATAAAAGAATTATTAGTGTCATTTACTAGAAAAGCCTATGTTGAAAGTGACATTAAGTAATAAAGTGGAAAAAAGGTGATTAAGTGACTTAAAAGAATAATTAAAGTCAAAACTTAGGAGAACTCACTTTAATTAAATAAAGTCTACAAGGAATTAGAATGAGGATCAAGTATAAAGGGGAGGATAACCCTAATTCCTCTCATTATCGAATATTGAGATTGAGAATTAGATTGCAGAGAGAAGTCATGCCACTTTGTGGACTTTTGTGGATTCCCAGGGAGAAGCCACCACAGGGGTTGATTTCGGTGTTGGAAGACACACCCTAGTTAGTCGGGAGGATCATCCAAATTCTCCATTGTTCTTCAGGATGGCAATAGGTACAACATTGGATCCATTCAGAGGGATTCACATTAGTGAGGGAGGTTCAGAGACTCGCCCTTGGTGCTTGGAGGGCGTGGGAGTTACATGTTGATCCAGAGGGAGGCGTGGAGGTTCATGAGGGATGCTATCCCATCAGACAATAAAAGATCTGCGTATTCTCAATGCATGTAACATATTTCACCGTGCATGCAACATATCTTCCATCCAACAACATATTTGGACTTGCATACGACAGATCTGTTGAATTTTCACTATGCTTGGCTCAAGCATGAGGTTTATTTCATTTTAGTCATGTACTTGAACCATAAACAAATGCAACTACACCATTCATAATTGTTGCAATAGCCAAGATCACCAGAAGAAATACCATGCACAAGAACACAAGAAATATCCCAGGAAAACCCTTCTCAACAAGGGAGAAAAACCCAACAATCCTTTGCTATATTCTCAAGAGAAGATCCTCCAACCATGAAACCCTAATGCACACAAGAGGGTGCTCTACTACCTTGGAACTTGCACCCAAGAGAGGTGCGCACTTTAGCCCCTAGAAGATGTACTTGCTGAAATTTCCAAATGACAAGTGACTTGTGTGTTTCCTCAATGGGGAAATCACCTTTATTTATACTAGATTGGACAGACCAAAAGTGGTGTCTATTGGCACAACAGGGCCAACCTCAATAACTCAGAAAATAATTAATTATTACAATAAACATTAATTATCTTTCACATATGGTGGAGCCGACCTGTACCCTTTACATCACAATTAGGGTTGCATGTAAATCTTACTCTCAGACAATATAGCAAGGGATCTCACACATCCACTAATGCTCATCTACTAGGGGCACGTCCACCTGTGCTTAGCCACAAGGACGTCCTACTCAACAAATTTCTATCTCACTGAGTCCATAGGAGAATCATCTGGAGTACCATCTCAGGCCTGACTCAACTGAGTCCACAAGGCAGGAGACCACACGTCATAACAACTCAGTCCAGAGTCTGACACACACCCATCACATGGGCACCTTCACCCCACACAGGGGTACACATCGTTTCATCTCAATCCAGAGAGGAACGACACACCCATCTCATGGGCATCCTCACCCCACACAGGGGCACACATCGTTTCATCTCAGTCCAGAGAGGAACGACACACCCATCTCATGTGCACACCCAACACATGGGCTCTCTCACAGGTTGACTCACTTAGTCTCAGAGGAGAACGTGTCCTGGAGGATGTCTCACGAAGCTGTAATCATCAACAAGATCCACACTAGCATGTAGTAGATCTGGTATTTTCTTTACTCGCATGTAGCAGATCTGGTATGTTCTTTACTCGCATGTACCATATCTGGTATTTCCTTTACTCTCATGTAGCAGATCTATCCATAGGAGGTTCGCCATTCATCAGTGACAACATATGCAGCGTATTTCCATTACATGCATTGTATTCTCAGTGCATGTGACATATTTCACCGTGCATGCAGCGTATCTTCCATCCAATAGCATATTTGGACTTCCATGCGACAGATCCACACTCGCATGGAGCAGATTCAGTATTTCCTTTACTCGCATGTAGCAGATCTATCCACAGGAGGTTCTCCATTCATCCATGACAACATTTGTGACGTATTTCCATTGCATTCAACGTATTCCTAGTGCATGCAACATATTTCACCGTGCATGTAGTGTATCTTCCATCCAACAACATATTTGGACTTACATGCAACAAATCCACACTCGCATTTAGCAGATCTGGTATTTCCTTTGCATGCATGTGTATTCCAGGTTAGATCTAGACTTGTAAAGATCAATTTGAAGAGTTTTGAGCAGTTTAGTAGTGTTTTGCTAATATTCCAGTATTCCATTTATTGTAATTTCAATCTTTACCATTAGTGCAATAAAGAACATTGTTTCGGCAACAAAGCTATTTGCATACATTGAAAACAAGCTTAAAAGCCCAAACATTATGAGAATAAATTAAACCGGATCCAGAATCCTTGAAATCGCATTCAAAAACCCAAAGAAACTTCAGTTAGATAGCCAAATCAGTATTTGTGATATTTTAGTGGTATGAGAGTTGGTGATCTTGCTAGCCTGTGATTGCATAAGACATGGATCGGTTACAGAAGAACTAGAGGTGAAAAATCAACAGTGCATTCCATGGGCAAGAGGATGAAGACAACTTCGGAATTCACGGATAAAACTTGGCAAATCCTTCAACAAATCAAGAGGGAGCTAGCAACGACTAAATACATGCCTTATTACCGAGAGTATTTAGTATTGGGTGAGGAAATCTGTGCAACTTTGTCCTTTCAAGGATATTACACCATCAAGTATAGAAGCTGGCCCAAGGAGTTGACTGTTGGACGAGGAGTCCTTTAAAGGCACAGGGTAGAAATTGAAGAGACATGAGCATGAAGGACAGGTGGAGGAGCTTGCATCTATCCATGTGGAGGATGTGTGCATAGAGGAAGACCAAACAATAGCCTACGATACACCATTAGAGCTAACCGATGAGGTCGATGACACTAGTGTATTGGATGGGTATACCTATAATGAAGTTTTCAAATCAACAAAAGATGAGGATGCAACATCTTGTCCCATTTATGATGACAATGAGGAGATGTTCCAATCAGCTAATGTTGAGGATCCAACATCTTTCCCTATGTATGATGGTTATGATGAGGGTGGCTCAAGTGGGATAACACCTACGCATGACGAGGATTCAACACCATACCCCATTTATGATGTCTATGATGATGAGGGTGTAACTGTACCTCAACATGATGACGAAATTGAACAAAGACCCTTAGCATTGCAAGATTTGGAGGATCGATTATTGGTCAAGGAGGAGCAGATTGTACAAGTATTGACAAGGGCAGATGGTGCTCGTAGATTCATTGAAGATCTTACGTGGAAAACTCAGATGAAGGAGAGACAAAAAGGAGTTGCAGATGGAGTCACTAGTGCTCAATTACACATAATCAAAGAAGCACTAGAGCAGATGAAATTAGATTACTTGCAGTTGTTCATAGATAGAGACCTTGCTCTCAAATTCGTTGAAGACAAGGAAAGGAAGGTTGAGGAGGTTTGTTTCCGATTGAGTTTGGCATGCTCTTCATCACCTACAACAGAGACTCCATCATTTTGGCAGCCATGTCACATGAGGGCGTGAGTGGCACTCATGATTTGAGAGAGGAGCCTCTTGTGATGATTCTGCACGAGGAGCATTCAGAGTTGCAGGTGCTTGAGGAGAGGTATGACACAACGGGTTTTGACTATGCTCCTAGGGATCATGAGCCATTTCTTTTGGAGTGGCCACTAAAGGCTCTAGGTTTAGCTACAAAGGAGATAGTTGAGCACATCCCTTGTGGACTAGCCCGGAAGGAAGTATATGCATCCATCGATTCGGTGGACATGTATATGACAGACATGGGTATGCTCTGGGATATAGGTTTAGGCGACATCAACATATTGATGGATGTTGATGATTACAACTGCGTGAGACATCCTCTAGGACATCGACCTGAGAGAGAGCCCAAAAGTTGGGTGTGTGGTTCCTATCTGAGACAGAACTGGAAGGTTGTGCTGGCCTCCTCTGTGCAGAGAGTTGAGATGATACTCCAGATGATTCTCCTGTGTAACACAGTGAGAAAGAAGATCTGCTGAGTTGGACGTGCCTGTGGCTGAGCACAGGTGAACGTGTGGAAAAACCCATGAGATGGGTGCATCGTTCTGAGACAGAGATGAAACGATGTATTAGCCTCCTCTGGGCAGAGAGTTAAGATGATGAACTCCAGATGATTCTCCTGTGTAACGCAGTGAGAAAGAAGATCTGCTGAGTTGGACGTGCCTATGGCTGAGCACAGGTGAACGTGATCCTAGTGGCTGAGCACTAGTGAGTGTGGTTCTCCTGTGAGACGCAGTGAGATAGAGATATGGACATCCATGTGGCTGAGCACATATGGATGTGCCCCTAGTGGCTGAGCACTAGTGGGTGTATGAGATCCCTTGCTATATTGTTCAAGAGTTAGACTTACCTGTAACCCTATTTGTAATGTAAAGGGTACATGTCGGCCCCACCTTAATGTAAAAGATAATTAATATGGTAATTATTAATTATATTGTGAGTTATTGAGGTCGACCTTGTTGTGCCAATAGACACCACTGTTGATAGGTTCAGTCTAATATAAGTAAAGGTAAATTCCCCATTGAGGAATCATAGCACAAGTGTGAGTTTGGAAATTTCAGCAAGTACTTACTTCTTGGGAAAAGTGCGCACCTCTCTTGGGCGCTAGTCTTCTAGGGTTTGTGAGCACCCTTTGTGTGCTAGTCTTCTATGGTGGTGGAGGTCTTTCTCTTGAAGAATATAGCAAAGGATTGGCTGGGTTTTCTTCCCTTGTTGAAAAGGGTTTTCCATGATACTTCTTTTGTACTTGTGCATGATGTTTCTTCTTGTGATCTTGGTTGCTGCAACATAATTGTCTATGGTTTATGTAAAATGCTAAAATGGAATGAACTTCATGCTTAAGCCTAGCTTATTAAAAAATCAACAATGGATATAGTAGCATCTGCAGGATACAGGATGATACAAGATGATTCGGTGATAGCCAACAATATGCCGGGGTATTCATTGGCACGCAACAGTGTACAATGGAGTTGTGGGGTGTTTCCAGCAGGGAGACCTCCTGACAGAGTCCTCGAGCATACCATTGAGTTAAGGTTACCCAGGATCAGTGAGTGGATGTTGATGAATGCAGCTATGTGAGACATTCTCCAGCTTACAAACTTGTGAGGTGTGGATCATTGCAGCTATGTGAAGTCTTTCTCTCAACTTACAAACTTGAGAGAAAGCCCCTAAGAAGGGTATGTCGTTCCTGCCTGAGACATAACTGGGAATGTAGAGATGACCTCCTCCATTCAGAGAGTTGAGAAGAACTCCAGATGATTATCCGGTGGAAAAGCGATCTGTTGAGTTAGGACGTGCCTGTGGCTGAGCACAAGGTGAACGTGTGAAATCCCAAAGTGCTGGGTGCATCGTCATGAGAACAAAAATGAAGGTGATGTGTTAGCCTCCTTTGAGCAACAAAGTTGACAAGAAGACTCCAGATAATTCTCCTGTCGGTGGCAGTGGGAAAGCAGATCTATAGAGTGGACGTGCCTGTGGACGAGCACAGGTGAACGTGTGAAGACCTGGTTCTTTTGTGTAATGCAGTGAATCAGAGCTATGACATCCCTATGGATGTGCCCCTAGTGGATGAGCACTAGTGGGTGTATCAGATCCTTTGCTATATATTGTTCAAGAGTCACACCTACTTGTAACCCTATTTATGATGTAAAGGGTACAGGTCGGCCCTACCTTAATATGACTAATAATAAACAAGATAATTAATATTGTTAATATTAATTATAACAAATAATAATAATAATAATATATTTGACTTAGAGAGGTCGACCCTATTGAGCCAAAAGACGCCTTTGTTGATTGGTCAAGTCTAATATAAGTAAGGGATGATTCTCCATTGTAGAATCATATCTTTCTTGTGAGTTTGGAAATTTTAGCAAACACTTCTACTTGGGAAAAGGTGCGCACCTCTCTTGGGCGCTAGTCTTCTAGGACTTAAGCACCCTCTTGTGTGCTAAGTCATTCTTGGTGGTGAAAGGTCTTTCTCTTGAAGAATATAACAAAGGATTTGGCTGGGTTTTCTTCCCTTGTTGGGAAGGGTTTCCTAGGATATTTCTTGTGTTCTTGTGCATGGTGTTTCTTCTTGTGTTCTTGGTTGCTGCAACATTCTTGTTTATGGTTAAGACATGATGAAATTGAAATGAACTACATGCTTAACCTAGCTTATTAAAAAATCAATAGGAATCAGAGCATAGGTCTTGAAGATCCCATTGCACAATCATTTTCCAGCTCCTTCTCTCTCTCATTTGCAGAAATCGTACGACCCTCCTAGGGTTTCCAGAAAATCCGTACGACCTCCTTTTCTGAGAGCTTTCACCACTCAAAACTTGGACGCTTGGGCTGAAAAAGACATAGAAGGGTACGRCCTCCTTCAACGTACCTCCAACAAGTCTCAGATCTAAATTCCGGGCATTTTCAAAATTTGACCCTAAGGGTTTCTAGGGTTTCGTCAAATTTCTGCAGAAAATTCTGAATTGTATTTCTGAGAATTTCTTGAAGAAGCTCCTCAACTTACCAAGGCTATCATATTTATTTAAAGGCTTATTGTTGGCAGTCATAAACCCAACAAAACCTAAAGGTGTTAGCCTAGCCTAGTCGTTAGGTTTTCTAGCCTAGTTGACAAGGGTTTGTGAAGATGAGAAAATTCATGATGGGAAGCAAGCTCAGTACAAAACTCCAAAGCAATGAAGACATCAACATCTCAGCACTCTCAGGTATGGTTCCTATCAATGACAATACCTGGGTAATTGACAGTGGTGCCTCCAGGCACATGACCGATATTAGAAATCATCTATCACACTTCGTTGAGAAAGAGACACATCTACATGTTGTCCTTGGAGATGATGCTAAATATAATGTGAGAGGGGTTGGAACTTCTACTTTCCAACTAGATTCATAAATGCAACTTAAACTAGAAGAAGTTCTATATGTACCAAGAATGAAGAGAAATCTTGTCTCTATTTCGGCCCTTGAAGACAAAGGTTACAAAATTACCTTCTCAGAAGGAAGAGTTCTTGCATGGCACAAAGACTCTCATATCATCTCTTCCAAAGTAATTGGTGTCAGAGAAAACAACTTGTACAAATTGACCATCAAACCAGTTCAAGCCTTATCACATGACACTATCAGCTTGAGTGAGTTATGGCATAGAAGACTTGCTCACATTCATTATAGATCCAGATCCAACATGAAGGTGTTTGCAAAGGTTGTGCCCTTAGCAAAAATGTTAAAGGATCCTTTCCTAGCAGTGACAACAGATCCAAGGAAATCTTGGACTTGATACATTCAGATGTGTGTGGGCCAATGACTGTTGCATCCTTAAATGGGTACTTGTACTATGTACTCTTCATAGATGATCACTCCAAGAAAACTTGGATTTACTTCCTAAAGAACAAGGATGGAGTCCTTGCCAAGTTCCAAGAATTCAAAGCTCAGTTTGAAAACCTGACCGGAAGAAAAATCAAAGTATTGAGATCAGACAATGGAGGAGAATACACCTCAAAAGAATTCATTAGTTTTTGTATTGAAGCAGGGATCAAGAGGGAGCTCACAGTTCCATACAATACTCAACAAAATGGGGTTGTTGAAAGGAAGAACATAACTATCATTGAGGCAACTAAGGCAATGATACATGATCAGAGTCTACCCATGACTCTATGTGCAGAAGCATGTATGACAACAGTATATGTTCAAAACCGTAGTCCTCATCAGATCCTGAAGAACATTACTCCAGAAGAAGCATTCACCAAAGTGAAGCCTGAGATTAAACACTTAAGAATATTTGGATGTCCAGTGTACCTTCATGTACCCAAAGAAAAGAGATCCAAACTAGAACCTTCAGGAAGAAAGGGTACATTTGTAGGATACAGTGAATCCTCGAAAGCATATCGAATCTACATCCCAGGTCAGAGACAAATTGAAGTAAGCAGAGATGTTACTTTTGAAGAAGAAGTAGCCTTCCAGAAATCCAGAGAAGTTGAGATGGAAATAGATGGTGAAACAATACCTCCTCCTCATTCAACAGTTCAGAGGGAGACATATATTGTTCCAAATGAGCCAACAATGCCATTTGACCTAGTTACTCTAGCAAATTCGGTTGTCCCAAGTAATATACCCAGAGACATCACAGTTGGACATAAAAGACCTGCTTGGGCTCGACAAACTTTAGAAGAAGCAGAAGGGCATAAAGCCCCACAAGGAGCAATTAGAGAAAGCAAGAGGCCTAAGAGATTCTCAAGCTACCTTTCAGCCTTGACTCACATTATTGATTCAGAGCCAACTTGTCATGGAGAAGCCTCAGGTGAGCAAGTATGGCAAGATGCCATGACTGAAGAATACCAATCTATACTNAGAGAAAGCAAGAGGCCTAAGAGATTCTCAAGCTACCTTTCAGCCTTGACTCACATTATTGATTCAGAGCCAACTTGTCATGGAGAAGCCTCAGGTGAGCAAGTATGGCAAGATGCCATGACTGAAGAATACCAATCTATACTAAATAATGATGTATGAGATGTTGTCTCAAGACCAGAGGGAAAGTCTGTAGTGACTTCCAAATGGATTTACAAAATCAAACATGCTTATGATGGAAGCATTGAAAAATATAAAGCAAGATTTGTGGCCAGAGGGTTCTCACAAATAGAGGGAGTCGACTATGACGAGACATTTGCACCAGTTGCCAGATATACCTCCATTCGATCTATCATTGCACTAGTTGCTTCCATGGGTTGGAAGCTACATCAGATGGATGTAAAGACTGCTTTTCTCAATGGTGAAATTGAGGAAGAAGTCTATATTGAACAACTAGAAGGTTTCGTTATACACAACGAAAAATCTCATGTATACAGATTGAAGAAAGCCCTATACGGTCTAAAAAAAGCACCACGTGCTTGGTACGAGAAAATGGATGGTTTCCTGATGAGTTTGGGTTTCAACAAAAGCACAACCAACCCAAACCTATATTATCACATTGATGGCAATGAGTGTTTGATTCTAGTTCTATATGTGGATGATCTTTTCATCACCAGTTCAGAGAGACTCATTGTTGAATGCAAGTAGGCATTAACTGCCAAATTTGAAATGAAGGATTTGGGCCAAATGCATTATTTCTTGGGACTCAAAGTATGGCAGAGATCAGATGAGATTTTCCTAAGTCAAGGAAAATATACTTTGGAGATACTGAAAAGATTCAAAATGACAGTTTGTAAATCTATGCCTACTCCAATGGTGATGGACATAAAGAAGATGAATGACACTGATTCAGGAGACGTAGATCTACATTTATATTGACAACTTATTGGATCTTTGATGTATCTGGTTAACACCAGATCAAACATTTGCTATGCAGTAAATGTGCTTAGCCGGTTTATGAGCCAACCAAAGGAGACACACTGGATAGCTGCAAAACACGTATTGAGATACTTACAAGGCACAATTGGTTATGGCCTAAGATATGCAACAAATGTGGACCTAAGTCTGGAAGGATATGCCGATGTAGATTGGGCAGGAAGTGTAGTAGACAGAAAGAGCATCTCAGGTAGCTTCTTCACCCTAGGATCAGCCATGGTTTCCTGGTGCAACAGAAAACAAAGCTTTGTGGCTTTGAGTACAACAGAGGCATAATACATTGCACTGAGCGTGGCAGTTCGTGAAGCTGTATGGCTTCGCAAACTTTTGACAGACTTGTTCGATCATGAGATGGATCCAATGACCATTCATTGTGACAACTAGAGCTGTGTAAAGCTCTCCGAGAATCCAGTATTTCATGACAAATCAAAACATATTGAAATCAAGTATCACTATATCAGAGACAGGGTGCAGAGGAAGACAATTCATGTACAGTATCTTTCTACTCATGAACAAATTGCAGATATCTTCACTAAACCACTTGCCAAGACAAAGTTCGAGTATTTCCGTGAGAAACTTGGCTTGATGGAAAATGCCTCCCTAGCTGAGAGGGAGTGTTGATGAATGCAACTATATGAGACATTTTCCAGCTTACAAACCTGTGAGGTGTGGATCATTGCAGCTATGTGAAGTCTTTCTCTCAGCTTACAAACTTGAGAGAAAGCCCCTAAGAAGGGTATGTGGTTCTTGCCTGAGACATAACTGGGAACATAGAGATGACCTCCTCCATTCAGAGAGTTGAGAAGAACTCTAGATGATTATCCGATGGAAAAGCGATTTGTTGAGTTAGGACGTGCCTGTGGCTAAGCACAAGGTGAACGTGTGAAATCCCAAAATGCTTGGTGCATCGTCATGAGAACAGAAATGAAGATGATGTGTTAGCCTCCTCTGAGCAACAGAGTTGACGAGAAGACTCCAGATGATTCTCCTGTCGGTGGTAGTGGGAAAGCAGATTTTTAGAGTGGACGTGCCTGTGGACGAGCACAGGTGAACGTGTGAAGAACTGGTTCTTCTGTGTAATGCAGTGAATTAGAGCTATGACATCCCTATGGATGTGCCCTTAGTGGATGAGCACTAGTGGGTGTATCCGATCCTTTGCTATATATTGTTCAAGAGTCAGACCTACTTGTAACCCTATTTATGATGTAAAGGGTACATGTTGGCCCTACCTTAAAATGGCTAATAATAATAATATATTTGACTTAGAGAGGTAGGCCCTGTTGAGCCAATAGATGCCTTTGTTGATTGGTCAAGTCTAATATAAGTAAGGGATGATTCTCCATTGTAGAATCATATCTTTCTTGTGAGTTTGGAAATTTCAGCAAACACTTCTACTTGGGAAAAGGTGCGCACCTCTCTTGGGCGCTAGTCTTCTAGGGCTTAAGCACCCTCTTGTGTGTTAAGTCATTCTTGGTGGTGAAAGGTCTTTCTCTTGAAGAATATAGCAAAGGATTTGGCTGGGTTTTCTTCCCTTGTTGAGAAGGGTTTCCCAGGATATTTCTTATGTTCTTGTGCATGGTGTTTCTTCTTGTGATCTTGGTTGCTGCAACATTCTTGTTTATGGTTAAGACATGATGAAATTGAAATGAACTACATGCTTAACCTAGCTTATTAAAAATCAACAGTGGATAGGTGAGCCTTAGGGAAGAACATATCCCTCGATGATTGATTTTCATTTGGGATATCATCAGATAAGGGTCAGGGAGTAGGATACTCACAGGTTTGCTTCCAGACTTCGTTGTGACTTCTTGGTCATGCCCTTGGGGCAGATGAATGCACTAGTCACTTTCCAGTCTTGCAGGCAGTGGCAGTGGCATCTAGAGTTGCTATTTGATGCCCTCAGAGTATACAACAAGAGATGAGAGGATCACTAGAGCTAGTTGGATGAGACAGGGGGCATTGTGGCCATGACAAAGGCTTTTCATTGGGGCCATGTGACTAGTGCACAGGAGGAGATCCAGACTCTGTTGGATTGATTCATAGAGATTTCAGCATGTATCGGGAGTGGAGGACTTCCAATTTGCTGGGATCCTGACATTCATCAGAGTGATAGACTGCCTCAGATGATGAGGACGATTGTCAGGATCATGCCAGTGATTGGACTGCGTCATTGTGGGGATGTTGTGAGAGGAGCTGCTAAGCCTTGGCGAGATAAAATTTCCCTCACGATACCCATGATCGAGTTGGTCCGCAAGTTGGCACACTTTGAGTTCACTAAGAGGTTTTGGTGAGACATGATCCAGGGTAGTGAGTTCAGTCCTTTCAGGGATTTCAACTTGGGGGTCCATGAGAGGAGAGCACAGTCTGAGTATGGCGGTCGAACAATTATGATCAGGTGGGTGCAGTGCCAACATGATGGTTCCTCTTGGAGATTAGCTTGGGACCCTGGGATTGCAGTGTTTGATAGCTCGACAATCGATACAGATGAGATGACTAGTTTTCTCCTTCCGAAGTTTACTCTTGGGATGCTTAGGATTGGTTGCTTGGAGGAGTGGTCTTCCGAGGAGTTGACTGAGTTTACACAGCTTATGATTGCCTGGCTTATTAGGGGCAGTCAGATAGATTCTTGTGTTAACACCTTGCAGATCAGTGCTATGAGTAGAGGAGGATTCACATCATACAGGCCATTTTGGCAGCTTAGTGACTTTATCACTTGCAGGCAGGTCTGAGAAAGGTTCGCATGGAGGGAAGTTGTGGAGGAGTGTATGACACATCAATAGTACAGGTCAGGGCACACTCATCTAGTAGGGTTGATGCAACCCTTGCCCATTGCTGAACGAGAGTGGGAGAGTATGTTGATCGATTGCATCATAGGTTTACCGAGGGTGCAGGGAGCACATAGTATGTATGCAACGATTGACAAGTCATCATAGTTCACGGACTTTCCAATGATGTCTTTGGAGTGTGGGGTAGCACAAGTGACAGAGCTACCTAGTGGAGAGACGTTTAGAGTCCATGAGTAGCTTGGAGTTATTTCCAGTGATCAGGACAGACTTCCTTTTCCGGTATTCGAGATCTAGCATGGCAGTGGATCTGCAGGCCGTGACTTCACATGGATGTCTGTGCAGGCTACCATTCATGGTAGTAGGTTCAACTGTTACATGTATTTCAGCTTGGAGTTGCAGGAGAGGAGGATGCAAGATGGGCACGACAGTCGGAAGATTATGATCAGGGTGGCGCAACGACAACAGGCTGGTTCCTTTATGAGATTAGCTTGGGACCCCTAGATTTCAGTATTAGACATCTCAACAGTTGACACAGAGGTGAGAGCCAGTTTTTGCTTCCACGAGATTGGTTCTCTAGTAGAGCATTTCTTTGAGGGGTTGATTGAGTTGTTGCGGTACCAAGTTGTTCTACTTAGTGACAGTTTTCAGGAGGCCTCTTATGTGAGTACCTTGCTGGATCCCGCATTGAGCGAAGGATGCTTCACATCTTCCAGGGTGGTTTGGGACCCTGGTATCATTTTCAGTTTCAACTTGGCTCAGTCGATGGAGTGTCAGGTTGTGATGGCATTGCTTGAGGACAAACAATCTCGGGAAGGAAGGACTGTAATGTCCCTTTCCCAATGATGACTCCTGGAGGAGAGACTCAGTAGCCTATATTGATTCCTGTAGGCTATAGTCGGGAGAAAAAGGGAATAAAAGAATTATTTAGTGTCATTTACCAAAAAAGCCTAAGTTGAAAGTGACATTAAGTAATAAAGTGGGAAAAAGGTGATTAAGTGACTTAAAAGAATAATTAAAGTCAAAACTTAGGATAAGTCACTTTAATTAAATAAAGTGAACGAGGAATTAGAATGAGGATCAAGTATAAAGGGGAGGATAACCCTGATTCCTCTTATTATCAAATATTGAGGTTGAGAAATCGATTGCAGAGAGAAGTCATGTGACTTTGTGGACTTCTGTGGATTTCCAGGGAGAAACCACCACAGGGATTGATTTCAATGTTGTAAGACACACCCTAGTTAGTCGGGAGGATCATCTAGATTCTCCATCGTTCTTCAGGATTGCAGTAGGTACAACATTGGATCCATTCAAAGGGATTCACATTAGTCAGGGAGGTTCAAAGACTCACCTTTGGTGCTTGGAGGGCGTGGGAGTTACAAGTTGATCCAGAGGGAGGTGTTGCCGCCTTATACACTCCTGGGAGACGTGGAAGAAATCTTCAATCCACTCGGTGTGTCCTTGGGGGAAAGTGAGAGTTAAGGTGCTGTCACCTAATCCTCAACTCCTCTGTCTAGGCCAACTCCTAGCGAAGCCAAGGGGGGTAGTCCTTAACAAATATACTATGGCTTGATCTAAGCTAAGTACAAAAATATAGATCTAGGAGTTTATTACTTTTATTCAACAATCAACCATGAATTGAAATACACATAAACAAATCATTCATCCACGATATAACATCAAGCATATACTTGCATAAAAAGGATACTCAGGTACATTTGTTATATGCAAGTAAAATTAAAATTTGCTTCAGAGATGATATCCAATATGTAAAAAGGAGCTTGTGGCTTTGCCGAGTGTAAAAATTGAGACCAGTTCCTTAAAGGGAATTGTGGGCAATGTAGTTCATGTGTTTTATTAAGATAAATTGATGTTGAATTAGTGAAATGGTTTGGGCCTCCTTGGAGGTTAGCTCTTTGTTTGGAAACTTGCGGAGAGCTTTATCGAAACCCAATGGTCTCACCAGTAAAACTCACTCAAAGTGCTGGATGTCCAAAACGGGTGGGAAGCTAGGTCCCGAGAGGGCCCACCTTACTTCGCAGGTCACTTCAAGGCGTTTTCCCGCGCATTAAGCTAACTACTTTAGAGATTGTCCTATTTAATCTATCAACCACTGACCAGCACAACGTGTATGAAACTTACTTCCAGCAGATCGAGACTAGCTCGCAACTGGAAGGGTCAGGAACCGCACTGTGAGCTGAGGGGAATTTGTTTATTTTAAACAAGAAAATAAATAACTGAATTTGAAATGTGAGACTAATTACTAATC
>SNQJ01S0091937.1:45451-59248 GCA_010110895.2 Picea sitchensis | reverse complement strand
ATGACTAGGGTTGACATCAATGACAACAACCAATCTTCCAACATCTCTCAATTTATTTCTGTAGTTATTGAAAAGTGAATGATTACAATTTAGTAACACGTATAATGTGATCATAATATATTATAAGTTCATTCAATAACAACTTTTCCTTTGTTATTACTGTGAGTAAAACAAGACTTGTGACCTGTGTGAATTACTGCATTTTTATCTCCTTTCAAGGGTGCATCTTCTACTTTTCTTCTACTGCAAACAAGGTGAGACTTATATGTAATTGATACCTACTTTGTTTGAACAGTTTTGTAAATCATTTATACATAATTTCACATTATAATTACGACTCAGATAACGAGATACAACTTTTGTATTGTCTTATCATTAATTTCATTTAAAGATCATTTCTCAAAAAACTAAAGGTAGAAAAAAGAACTTAAATACTTCATTTTATATCTTTAATGCCAGATATTATTCTTTGAGCCTTAGAATCAATCTCCGAAACATATTTTTGTCGTCATTTCCGAAGAACGGAGAGACGAAATCATTTTTCCCCTAGGAGAACGACAAAGTTAAATTTTGGTCTTTGATGGTGAACAAAGATTGAATATGTGAAAAGGTTCATTTTATTTTTCACCTGGTGACTCCATTGTAGGAAAAATTGGCATTCAGTCGAAAGAATACCAATAAAAACCCAGACAAAAAGCAGACTACGCCAGTTTCGGATCCCGAAAAATTGTTGAAATTGAAGGGATATCTTAGACAAACTTCGTCATCAACAACTAAGGTATATCAACCTAGAGTTATGCAAGTTAATTTTAATATTCATTATAAAGAAATAAGTATTAAAGAAAAATCTAAACAAGTTCATTCTGCATAAGCATCAACTAGTAAATCTAAAGTTAAACTAGAAACTCCAGAAGTAGTTATTCCTAAAATAAAATTTGAGATTGACCAGAACATCCATGTTTCATTGATAGATAATTTTACCAGTGAAAACAAGGAATCCATTTCAATTCCTACTATCATTAGTACACAACCAATTCTTTCTCTTCCCGAAGTAAATTTTTTTGTTTCCAAAAACCTTGAAGATTGTTTTTATACTCAGAGTCATCCCCTATTACTTCTCCTACCTATACATCTGGTAAATCTGAGAAACCAAGATCAAGTTTTATTTTTCCCCCCCATTTAGATATTCCATATCCTCATGATCATTTCCATGAACTTAGTTCACACCATCTCAAAGTAGTCAAAAGTTCAGTAGATCAGTCTTTTGAAGTTTTTGAGAATCTGCTTTTTATTCCTCGAATTCCATCTCCTAGAATTCCAATGGTCCGTGTTGGAGGTGCTGGTGATGGAGGTGTTGGAGGTTCAGGGGATGTTTTACAAAAAAATATACCCAATCAACTCCCTAGGATATTTTCCAAGGTCACTGCTAGATATGCTCCCTTAATTCTTCCTTCTATCATGCATGATTTACCTGAAAATTACATGAAGAGCCTCCCTAAATTCAAGGGACAAGGGGATTTAACAACAACAAAACATATATCCTTTTTCGATCAATTTTTTGATATTCTTCATGTTGATCACGAAGATGTTAACATGATACTGTTAGTACAAAATTTTAAAGGACATGTAAAAACTTGGTTAAGAGTACTTCTGGTATGTTTTATACCATCATATAATGATCTGGAAACTTCCTGCATAAGACAATGGGGTGAGAAAAAAGATCATATTTATTACTTAACTGAATTCAAAGCCTTGAGAAAGAAAACAGCTGAATCATTGCTGTATTTCATTCAAATAATTAATAATCTTTATAAAAAAATCTCGGCTGAAATTAAACCTTCCCAACCAGCTACAAAAGTCACTTTTGCAGGAGCTTTTGATTATGATTCGCTCTACTTTTGAGAGAAAGAAGATCCACTACTTTAGTAGTGATGAAAGATGATGCTATAGATATTGAATCAAATATGATGACATCCGTGAAATTGAAAACTAAATTTGAGATGGGAACAAGGGAACCCAACCGTTTTAAAGAACATGCAGGGCCCTATAGATCTGGAAAATATGCAGAGGAAAAATGTATGAGATGGCTAAAATTATTAAATATTTATCAAACAAAATTTCCAAAATGGAAATGGAAAAATCCAAGCCTGATCCATATGTTGGAAATCAAATCAACATAAATCCTAATCCTCAAATACAACAAAGAAAATAAAAAATGAGGATCAAAATATTCAAGCTCTTAAAAATGAGAATGTCATACAGGGAGATGAGGTCCAATATTATGATGAATTAGATGAAGATCTAAACAACCTCAGTGATGATGATCTTGAGCCTAACCTAACCAAACATGATTATGAGAAATCCTTGGATCTGGTATCTTTATTTAATTAGGATGAAAATATCAACAATTTGGGAGTCTCTACATGCAAAGGTCTCACTAATTCAATAATGTCTGAGATTCAACATACATATGATTTGAGGCCAAGAGAAAAGAATTCAATAAATACTCCACCAAAAAACATTTTATCACGAAATAAATCAAATTAGGCAGCGGTTGCAAAACCATCAGATGAAACACAAGTTGCTCGAGCAAAGAAAGTTAAAATGAAAGTAGTATAGACTAATAAGCTAGAAAATACAGAAGTCAAAGTTAAAACCAAGGAAATTGAAAAACCAATTGGGACATTCAATTTAGAGAACGAACTTAATAAAACTAAAATTCCAATGCCTCTGGTTGAACTTGCTAGGAACCCGATCTATAAAAAAAATCACTAAAGAAATAATTTTTTCTCATGATAAATTTCAAGATGATGTTTTCAATTTGCAGAATAAAAAGCCTACAATTATGTTTGGACCACACATTGAAAATAGTAAAGATTTTTTTTCTCCTTTCTATATTACATTAACTGTGCATGATCATTTACTACACAATTATATGTTAGATTCAAGAGCTTCACATAACTTAATTCCTAACATTATCATGGAGAAATTGGACCTTCCAATTACCGGACCTTACCAAGATCTATACACTTTTGATTCTCGGAAGGTTAAGTGTCTAGGTATGATAAAATATTTAGTTGTAAATATTGCTCAGGTTCCTGTGAAAAGTATTATTATGGATGTGGTTGTTGATGACGTTCATGCCAAGTATGGAATACTTCTATATAGATATTTGGGTTCCAATCTAGGAGGATCGATTCAACTAGACATGATGTATGCTACAATTCTAATTTTTGGTGGACAATTACTTCCACTATACAGAGAAACTAGACTGGCGTATACTGTAAGTGACCCTCAAAACCCTAATAAATACCCATTCTATGTTGTTGATCAAGATATAGGTAATTATATATTATCGATAGATGATGATTTTGAAGAATGTATAGAAGAAGAAAATAAAAAAATAGAATTTTTGAAGAAAAATATGAATGTTAGAGAAGGGATGGGGAAAATGTTCTTTGATGGTGCTTCATCTCGCGAAGGAGCAAGAGTTGGAGTTTTATTTGTGGCACCAAGTTATGAGTATGTTATTCCTTTCTCTTATAGATTGCAATGGGGTGTCGATTATACTAATAATGTGCGTAAGTATGAAGCTTTAGTTTTAGGATTAGAAGTTGCAGGAAAACTAAAGATCAAAGATTTGATAGTTTATGGTGATGCTGAGCTAATTCTAAAACAAATAAAACAACAATACCAAGCTAAGAATCCGAGATTGAGATCATATATAAATTGTTCTTGGGATATATTAGATAATTTATTCTTGTCTTTTAATATTCACTCTATTCCCATAGTGCAAAATCAACAAGCTGAATCTTTAGCCAAAGTTGCTGGGACTTTCATACCACCTATTGTTTTGAAGCTGAGATATCATATTGAGATGAGGCATAGACCTTCGATTCTAAACAATGTTCAAAACTAGAAAGTATTCAAAGATGATGAACTAATCAAGCAGTTTTTGGAAATGGTAGATGAGTTTTCTAAGACTCACATTGATCAAGAAAATCATAATGATCCAGCCTAGATTTTGCAGGAAGGAGAAAACCCATAAAGGTTCCAAGATAAAATTGCAAATAACCGCATGCTCTTACTTAAAAATAATCAAATTCCCAAAGGTATGATCCCTCTAGAAAGGGTTTTTGACTAGGATGATATACCTTTAAAGTACAGTTTGCGACCTCAACCTGAAGAAGTTGAAGATTGTAATGTAGGAGCTAATGAAAATCCCAAGATGGTGAAAAGATCAAAATATCTTCCGGCACAAATGAAGAGGACATATGTTGAGTTACTTAAACAATATAACGACGTTTTTGCATGGTATTATGAGGATTTAAGAACCTATGATACTTTTTTTATTGAGAACAATATTCCCTTAAAGCATGGTATTAAGCCTTTCAAGCAAAATCTTAGACAGATAAACCCAATTCTTCTACCAGTAATAAAAAAGGAGGTTAAAAAACCCCTTGATGCAAAAATCATTGTTCCCCTCAGATACTCTGAATGGGTGGCTAATTTGGTCCATGTTAGGAAGAAGAACAGTGAAATAAGACTTTGCGTTGATTTTAGGAACTTAAATTGGTCTTCTCTTAAAGATAACTACCCACTCCAAAAAATGGACCATGTTTTAGAGAAGGTAGTAGGGGATAACAAAATTTCTATGATTGATGGTTTCTCAAGATATAATCAATTTTTTGTTCATGAAGATGATAGAGAAAACACTGCATTTACTACTCCATGGGGAACTTTTATGTATAATAAAATACCTTTAGGTTTAATGAATGTAGGAGAAACTTTCCATAGAGAAATGGATATCACATTCATCGGTGAGAGAGTTAAGTTTGTTGTTATTTATATAGACAATATGACAGTTTTTTCCAATTCTAAAGAGGAACATTTGGTGCACCTGAGACAAACCTTTGACAAATGTAGAAAATTTCGTTTGTCTCTTAATCCCAAAAAAACACGCGTTTCCATGAAAGAAGTTAAACTTTTAGGTCATATAATTTCAAAGGATGGAATTAAGGTTGATCCTCAATGAGTTGAGGCTATTGGCCTGATTAATATTCCTAGAAATAAAAAAGAGATTCAATCTTTTTGGGGTAAGATCAATTTTTTGAGGAGATTCAGTCCTAACTTTGCTGAAATAATCAAATTGATTACAGATATGCTAAAAATTGACAACGAAGTAAAATGGACTGCAGAAGCAAAAGCATATTTTGAGCGTGTTAGGAAAGCCATAGGAGAAGCACCAGTATTGGTAAGTCTTGAATATACAAAATAATTTTTAATCTTCTCCTTTTCTTCAGAACATACTGTTGTAGAAGTGCTCCTTGAAATGAACAAAGAAGGATTTGAACAACCAATAGCCTTTTTCAGCAAAAGCCTTAGAGATGTAGAGCTAAGATATGACATTCTCGAAAAACAAGCTTAAGTGATGGTGAAGGCTCTCAAGTCTTTCCGAACATATGTCTTGCACTCCAAAATAATTTCTTATGTACCAACAAATGAAATTAAATATATCTTGGTTCAGCCAGACATTGATGGATGAAGAGGCGGATAGTTGGCTAAAATTCAAGAGTTTGATTTAGAAGTCAAACCAACCAAACTTGTGAAAGGTCAAGGTATGGAAAGGTTGTTAGTTGAATCAAATTTAATAGTGCTTGGAATGAATAACTTTGATTCTCATGATTCTCTTTTAGATATAGAAGAGATTGGCGATCAAGCACCTATAATTCATATTGAAGATAAGTTTTCTTCCTCATCTTGGTACAATGATATTGTTACATACCTCCTTACTCTTCAATGTCAAAATGATATGACTCCTTCTAAAGAAAGGACTTTAAAGATACATGCAATTAAGTATTGCATTATTGATGGAAAGATATACTTTAAATACCATCTGAGTTTCTTGTTATGTTTTCTGATAGAATATGAATCATAAGGTGTCATTGATGAGTTTCATGAAGGAGTATGCATAGGAAATCATGTCTGGAGAGAAACAACTTACAAAATTTTAAGGGAAGGATATTATTGGCCAAAATTATTTACTGATGTGAATGCAAGGGTCAAAGCTTGCAATTCATGCCAACTATTTTCTACTAAGAAAAATCTTCCTTCCTTTCCTTTAATTCCAGTAAAAGTTGAAGCTCCTTTCCAACAATGGGGCCTAGACTTCATTGGAGAAATTCATCCACAATCGAGTGCTCAACATAGATGGATTCTAACCACTAATGATTATTTTACAAAATGGGTTGAAGCCATTCCATCTCAGAATGATACATATTCAATAGTCATAAAAAATTTGGAAGAAAACATCCTAGCAAGATTTGGTTGTCCTAGGAAAATAGTGATTGATAATGATCAGGCTTTTAAATATATTGCAATCATCAATTTCTATTAGAAATACAATATTATTTTAGGTCATTCTACAGCTTATTATCCTCAGGGAAATGGGTTGGATGAATCATCTAACAAGAGTTTGATGACTATAATCAAGAAATTTTTGATAGAGAACAAAAATCTTGGCATATACACTTAAAAAATGCCTTATGGGAAAACCGAATTGGCACTAAAAAATCTATAGTTATGTCTCATTTCTAATTAGTCGATGGTACTGATGTTATTTTTCCTATTAATCTTTCTCTTCATGTGATGAAACTATGGAAGGATGCGAATGAAGAACTGAATGATGTTACGAGAAGAATAAATCAAATCATCGAAGTTCACAAAAACATAGTAGAAGTGGATGATAAGCTCCAAAAATACCAGGATAATATGAAATCCCTTTTTGATAAAAAAGATAGAAAGGAAGATGTAGGGAAATATGGAAAATTTGATCATCTCTGGTTCAAACCTTTCAAATTTGCAGCTGCTGAGGGAAAAAACTCATTCTCGTTGGAAAATCTTAATGGAGAGATTCTCAAGGCCCCTATCAACAGGCATTATTTAAAACATTTCATGCAGTAGTTGTTGGCGCAATATTTATCAGACCATGGTCCTTCTTAGGTTACCAAAAAAAGGTACCATGTATTCTACAACACTGGAATTTTCATCTCCTCCGAAGAGAATAAGTCTCACCCGAAGTGTTTTTTAGACAAAAAGATAGGGAAGGGAAAGGAGAATACTTAGGTGGTTCACAGAACCTTCAAGATTCATCCTGATCTTGCGCAAGAAATATAACTATAGAACAGATCTTAATTCATATAAGAAATAATTGAGGCTACTTATGTTGTGGAAAATTATTCAAACACATAAACATCATGCAGAGCTTATGAAGAATAGAGAAGTACTGTAAAGATACAATGAAATAGTATAAACACAGAAATACGCAACATATTTTTAAAATTTGTATCCTTCTTCATATATTATCTTCAGATATTTCTTAATTAAAATATCATATATACAAGGTAGTTCTCTGTTATAGACTCCTAGATCTGGACCCATGTTGTAGAGCTCTAATTCCCAAAATGGTGTACAAATTACATTACAAAACTCAAAATATGACTTCCCAATAATAGACAACAACAACTATGACCAAACCTTACACTTGCGATACCATCCAACCATTTTACAATTATATTTATCCCTATATATAATCTAGGTTGTGTCTTTTGTCTTTGGTTTGCACGCTTTCTTGTTCTGTTGCAACTACTTTTTCTTTGTTGGAGTTGTGCTGTCCTTTTCGCAACTGATTTTTGTTACTTCTCCTTGCTTTGTTTTTCAGTGTCTTATGTAGCTTGCACAACTCGTACTGGGCCAAAACTTGGACAATATTATTTATTTCACAACTCCTTATCTGAAAATGAAGGGCCTAATAGGCTCCGACCACAATCCTTGAATCGCCCTCAAGTCAAGTACTCGGCTCTTTCGCAGCTTCCAAGAGCAACTGTTGTTTTCCCTTGTCCTTCTTTTCCTCTTTCCTTTTCTCTTCTTCTTGTGCTTTCTCTTCTTCTACCTCTTCAAACAAAGGGCCCAAATCTGGGACCAACTCCAAGGCCCACTTCTTCACATTTTGAAAGCTTCCAACTTTATCCTGCCATTTCCTGGCAAGGAGTGAGGCCTCTTCTACGAATTGTTGTGTCACATATATAATACATCCCTTGGGATTGGATGAGACTAATGAGTTCCATTCATAATTGATTGTTTCATCAACTTGATGCATCTACATATAAATTGTCTGAATGACAAGCCGAAAGCACGCAACTCCTTCTTAGCTATGGATTTTGCCTCAAATAGGGTGTTTAGCTCATTGTCCTCTTGTTGAATATGATCAAACTTTTGTTCTTTCTCCAGCAGATCCATCATAGCCACAACTTCTTCATTCAACACCTAGATTCTAGTGCGCACATCCTCCAAGGTCTGGTTGCATATAGCGATGATTCCCATCAAATCGTTGACTTCTATGAAAATATTTGTGCACTCAGTTGTGTACTTATGTAGTGTTGCTCAGGCATTGTTTCCTTCCAGTACTATCTTATCCATCTTCTCCTGCATCTTCTGAGGTTGTTGCTCTTCTTCTTTCCAATTCTACTGCAACTTTACTTCTAGATGCTCGACGGGAATGGCCAATTGTGACCATGCTCCTTGGAGAAGTTCAATTTGATGCTCTGGTTCTCCTACATCACTGGCTTCTGAAAGTTGGGGTGCGACCTTCCCAATTTTCAGCCAGGCTTCAGCAAGCCTTCCCTAAACTCTTTCCATTATGTTCTCAAACTGGATTTTTTCATGTTCTTCTCGTTTTCTACATGTTTGTGCAAGGATCACTTCCTCCCTTACGAACTCTATAGACCTCTCGACCTGTTGGAGCCTCTTCTATAGTTGATTATTTGATGCTCTGATCATTCAAACTAAGTCTGTTGTTGGCCACTGTGAAAGGTCAGTAGATGATGGGGTTGTGTCCCTGGGTGCTTGGGTCTCCAGTGGAAGTCCACTGATCATTGAATGTTCTAAGGGGGTCTCTACCTCCTCTTATCTTGTTGACAGTCCTGGTGCAAGCCTCAACCTCAACACTGATGGTAGGAGTGTCAAAACCTTTGTTCTGGCTAGGAAAAGTTGCAACAACTCTGTGCATTGTTGAGGGTTCTAAAGAACCATATACATTTTTTCCTGCGTAGATGTCGCACTATGCCCGGAGGTTGATTATGGTTCCTTCTGAACCTCTGGTACCTCCTTCTCTTTACTTGCATCTTCTTCTAGATTTGCACTTCCCTGGGCACCCTTAAACTTGGTCATTGAGGAAATGTGATGGCGGATTTGATCTTGAAACTCCTCTATCATTTGAGTGTCCTTCTACTGCACAAAAGGCACAATCTGTTGGTCCTGGGTGTTAGGGTTCGTACTAGTCAGTTGCAATATATTCTCGGGTACTTCTGGATTTGGACTAGAAATTTATAGCCGTTGCTCAAGTAACTTTGGGCTTGTTTCTGGGAGTTTTGGCTCTGGTTGTTATGGGGGATCAATTTGCGTCAGCTCTGGTTGTTTTGGGGCATCGAGTTGCATCGACTCTGGATCAGTGGTTTGGGGTGGACTAATGGTTTCTAGGGTTGGTGACTGGGGTTGTGGTGGTGATGGAGGGTTCTTAGAAATGATGGTGGATGGAAGGGTGTGAGGCTCAAGGTCATCTTGAATATGTATGAATAGGGTTGCACGAACTGCTAAGTCAATGTTGGGGATGACGAATGAAAGGGTTTGGGGGTTCATAACTTTTCTCGACGAGACACCTATTATGAACTTCTTTTCCACTGGTTATGTGATGAACGCAACTCTCAGGATCTCATTGACATCCTTACCTGTCAACATGGCTTGCTCTGGAATCTACGGGAATATCAAAAATGTTATTGTCTTCCTCTCTAGTGGTTGTGTCTCCTTCTCCTCCTTAGAGTTCGTATGTGTTGGATCTTGTTTCTTCGGTGCCTCTGAGCCTAAGCTCGGTCCTACCCCTTCTTCTTGGCCTTTCTTCTTCAATAGCTCTGCAAGAAAAATTTAGTGCATCCCCAACTTGTGTGGGTTGCGTTTAACTCCCAGCCACGAAATTACCTCTTTGTCAAAGGCCTCCTCATCTAAGTAGAACGAAATCATCCTCGAATGGAAATACTCCCTTTTGGCTTGCCTCAACAATAAAAACGTATGATAATAGTTCATGCTGAAGGCAATGTTCCTCATGTTGTAGTTGAGGAGCTCCTGCAGAATGTGAAACCTTTGTGCTGTGTCGATGAGCCCATTATACCACTTGGAGAACGTCGTGTTGTTGAATTCTGTGTTCTCCGAGTCTGCAATGGAATTCCAGGGCTCAAACATCTTTTAAAGGCACCCCTTTTCTACTAGCATCAATGTTCTTCTAGCGGGTGGCTTCCACTTTAGCATTGTGAATGCCAACAACATGTATCCATATGTGAAGGTGCCTCCCTTCTCCTGGGCTTCCTCACAAGCCATGAGTAGTTCCTCCAACAAGTAACTACACCAATCGAATATGGTGCCATTGGTGTTGTTACTGATAATGAATCCAACATGCATTCTCCCTTGTAATACAACCTGATAACCTTGTTGGCTATGATGTAGCAGCCAATTATGACTTTCTCTGGTAGTATTGGGTCGATTTTGGATGTGAACCTCCCTCTGAGTGTGGAATATTTCATAGAGGTTGTTCTCCTTTATTTTTTCCATGCTTGTGGGACCCTAGAATCCTTTAGACACATCCTCGACTTTGACAAATAGTCTATTAAGTTGGTGGATGTCTTCGGCATGGATTGGATACCGCCTATCTAAGAAGAGACTTCAGTTGTGCACCCTGCTAATCAGGAACTTGGTGCACTACACAACATCGTCAATGGTACCAAACACTGTTAAGTATCTAAGGTTCATGATAGATGAGTTGAAGAGGTTGATGAATTCGGGCTTTGGCACAAACTGCATGCCTATCAACTAGTCTAGAGCGATACTCTAGAAGACATCTATGTTCATCTGGGGGAACAAGACTGGATTTGTTAAGTCAAGATCAAGGAGCTTAACCTGCTCCACCTTCCCCTTGATATCACCCATGACCTCAACTCGGGGGTCACAGGGCTATTCTGGTACTGCATCTTTGGACATGGTGCTTCTACTTCCTATGGCTCTCGACATTGTGGGATCTGATTTATCAACAAATTATGAGGTGAAATAAGGATTGGGAATCACAACTACGGGTTTCAGGATTGCACAGGCTTGATCACTCTAAAGAATTTGAAAATTTCTCAGTTCTTTATGAAAAAAATGCATTCTACGGCAATTTCTCAGAGCCTTATACTCAGGCTTAGCTGGCAAGTTCAGTAATAACTATTTTTCATCATGAGCCTATGGACGCAACTTGGATTTGAGTTGTTCAATGGGACGAGTTAAGGGGGTAAATCCTATTGGGCGATTATGGCATTTACTGTTCAAGTTGGACAAGGACGTGGCTGATTTCATACCTTTCCATTTGACGGATGGGAATCCTAATGTGAATTTCAATGGCATCTTCATGTATTGTGTCTTTATGGCTTAACTGAATTCAGACGGGGTACCATAATAGCAATAAAGGTTGTGACTAGACTCATTTCGTGTGGCACATGGACTCATATTGCGTTCAGATTCATTATCCCTACAACCACAAAGGGGTCCCCATCATATTAATGACTGTCATTAATGGGTTCTTGAGGTTTATGATCCTACGCTACTGAGTAAGCAGATCTGCATCAAACAACATTTAAACAGAAAATGAAATGAACTACATGTCATGGCACAACACTGAACACATCGAGTTTATTAGTTGAATTTACAAAAATTGCAGAAAAATCAAATCTAACTACTGTACATGCTCATTTAGACTAGATAAAATGTCCTTTTAGCTTAGTTCTGAGACATATAGGGTTTCAGACAAGATCCATTCACCCATCCCAGTGGTAACATACCATCCAATTGTGGAAGTATGACTGCTCCTAAAGGTGGGATCTACACAACTATAAATGGTTCCAACCAATGCATATGAAACTTGGAAGGATGCTTCTGGTATCGACTTCCATAGAGTAGGACTTTGTCTCCTTGTGCAAATACTTTAGTCTTAATGTGTTTGTCATGCAAAGATTTTTTCCTTGTTTTCTCAACCGACTGATGGAAGTCTACTAAAAACGTGGTCTCTTCAAGTTCTTGTAACTCCATGAGTCTTTGCGCAACTGATTGTTCCTCCGACATATGGGTGATCTGTGCAATGTACAAAATTAGAGTGATGAATTCTGGAGGAGCCACAACCTCTTTCCCATAAACTAGTTGAAAGGGAATGTACTTGTGGAGTTTCTTTAAGAAAATGGTTCAACAATAGAAAGATAAATTCGACATTAGGAATATGAGCACGATCGGTTAAAATTCAATGCAATATCACAACTTAAAACATAAACGAGGGATCGCCATAGGTTATTTGATCTAGGAGGCTCCCCAGGTCTAGAAAATGCTAAAAAATGAAAGTTCTCAAAATTGAATGAAACTAATTCCATTACAACCGGCTCGTCATGCTAATTCCGACCATATATTTACTTTCTCAAATAGACGCTATATGCAAGCGTTATCTCACTCTGGTCATTTTCCCAAATAGTTAAAAGGTCAACAGGAAAAAAAGTCAATGTTGACATCAACATGACATCACTATGCTAATGTAGCATTGAGACACGTGGCAGTACAACAACATTTTACTGGGCACAGGGATAATCCACTCAAAAGTTGACAAGTGGCAATTAGGGAGGGAAATGAAGAGATACCACATGGCCCAGACATGGGCTGCCACGTGGGACCCTATCATTGGTTGGTAGTTTAAAATGTCGTTGGGGTTCATGATTTTCGAACCCATGACCTCTGATTGAGTGCAAAGACTTGGGAGAGGACCATTGGCCAATGTGACAAAGCTTATGTTATCGGTCAAAACCCACTTTAATTTGATTAAAGTGGTATGTATGGTGTAAAGTGGCACACAGGGGGTTGGGGCTAAGCTACTTAGCAACACATGACAACTATTTGAGGGCTAGGGACCAATGCACAACACAAAGGACTGGTGCTTGACCACCTTAGTTACCATGTGCCCTATTTTTCCGTGCACTCCCAACTCTATTGGGATTATTTTGATTTTTTTATGCATATTTGGGGTTTTTTCCCTATAGTTTGGCCCAGATTGGGCATTTTTTAGGATATTTTGGCCATTTGAAGGGGGATTTGATGGCAAAAATAGGCCATATTCTTGAAGGAAGTTGGGCTTCCTCATCTAAGCCTAAAAACTATATAAACCAAGCTTATTGAACTTGAGGGGGTACTTTTTGTATGCAGGGAATGTGAAGAAGAGTTGGAGTTTTAAGCCTATTTCTCATGTTTTGAGGGGCATTTCATCATGTTTTTTAGAGGAGTTTGTTGAGGAATGTATGTATATGAACAAGGAGGTCTTGTACAATAGATCAGAAGCCTTTTTTAATAGCAAAGAGCCATTGTAAAGAGAACTTGAGCATTTGAAGAGCAATAAAGAGGTCCTCCACTTTGAAGAGGGCTCGGAGACATAGCCAAAGGTTGGTGAACATTGTTAACAAGTTCTTGTGTCTACTTCTCTTTCTTGTTTTGATGTTATCTTCCCTTATTTGCAACAGGGTTTATGATGACTGAACTCTTTAATTCATCTTAGATATCATTTGGTTACCTCAGACACCTATAGGTATTCAATATTCTCAAGTGTGTCTTAAATGAGAGAGCCTTGCCTCTTATTTATACTCTCCAAGTAGCTTCCTTAAAAAAATATTCTAGGACACTTTTCCC
>SNQJ01S0091937.1:7888-38951 GCA_010110895.2 Picea sitchensis | reverse complement strand
AATGAAAATGTCTCCTTGGTATATATAGGAGACTAGGAGGTATAATTACAACTAATGGCCTAACGCCGACATAAATAAAATAACATTACTAATATAATATGCCCCAATTAAGGGGTAATGAGCCAATATTAGGGATTAACAAAGCAATTTGCCAAAGATATTTCAAGGAGAGTCAAAACCCATTCCTTCTTCACAGAAAGCTAAACCCATAAGACCTGAGCCAAGTTTCTCCACTAAGCACAAAGTTGAAGAAGTCCCAAAAATTTCAGAAGGGTTATTTCAAGAAACACAAAGGTCACTGTCATGTCTGAATGATCAATAAATATTAGCTCAGCTTGAAGTTTTCATGAATCAAGGACAATTTTTTTCCTTTTTCAACACTAGCTACTTCTGCTAACACCCCCAAATACAATAGTTCCAGAAATCTCTACAACAATTATTTCTCCTATTCTATCATTAACAACTTTACAAACAAATTTTGGAAATCCTAATTCAGAGCTCATTCATGTTGGTGATCTTACTCCTATCTTTCCTAAAGAGATGCCTCCCTAAAAAAAAAATTCAGCAAGAAACGAAAAGCTATTGTAAAAAGAAAATCTCAACAAAAGGATGGAGTAGGCACTAAAAGGCAAAGATTGGTGTATTATGGGAAATACAAGGATGATCCTAAGTTTGCGAAGGAAGTTGCAGATTCACTAGGGGATTTTTCCACTGCCAATCAATGGTCAGTGGACAATTTAACCAAACAACTGCAAAGAAAATGTCTCTTGGTGGAGCAATTGTGGAATGAGATACATAGTACATAATAGACTGTTAGAATCAGGATGAATCATTCAATTGAACAAATCAGGGCTAGTTATCATCATCAAATGAAGCAGTTACATGATAATATTGAGCTAACATACTAGATTTCACATACCAACAAAGGTTTGATCACTCAACGGGAAAATTTGATTGAACAACTGCTTGCCAAATTCTCCCTAACAGAGAACACAACAATAGATATTACTTCCTTCAAAACAAAAGCATCATGAATCAATGAGAAGATGGAATTTGTCCAACATGAACTATATCAAAAGGTAGGTGATATTTAGAAATTCTATCAGGCAATAAACCTTTCCCTGAAAAGTATTTATGTCAAGGAAAAAGATCCATGTGCAGCTAGGTTTAAGATTCATGAATTTACAATATCGAGGAAAAAAGATGATATCCCTGGTCTCTCCCCTTACTCACATTCTGAACAAGTGAAGGGTGAAATGACCCTGAAAGTCTGGGAAAGAAATCTAGAACAAAGCAAGAAACTTGCTAGAGAGGCAAAGGAGGATTGTCTGGAGGCATTATCTTCAGTAAATAAAAAATAGATTGAATTTGAAGGAAATAATATCTCAGAGGCTTTGGGGCATATTTAAAAAGATATGAACCAAGAAATCTCCATAAAGAATAAAGAAAATATTTAGTCAACCACCCAACAGATGAACCAGATCGATTTACTCAAAACAAATGAGTTGTTGGTGAATCCAAGTTTACAGTATCAAGCCACAACCCAGGAAGAAAAGAAGATCCAAGAAAAGATGCCACTAGTACAAAAGAAGATGTTCACCTTTGAATTCAATGAGAATATTGAGCCTTCGAGATTCATGGTAGCATTGATGGACATGTGCACCCAATTCAATGAACATAGAAAAGCGAGTGTAGTTGGGAGAAAATGAAATAACATATATAATGCCAGCACATCGAAACAAAACTCAACAATATCTGCATTATGTTATTCCATTCAGATTGTATTTTATTTTTAGAACAAATATTGTAGAAAGTACAACTACTTTTAGTTGAGACAATTTTGTATAAGTATATATCTTTTAGATATATTGAGGGATGCTTCTAGACTAATGTAAAAGAGAAAACTTTTTGAATATCAATACAAGTGCAGTCAAAGATTCTAAGTTTTGTTCCATTTGAGTTATGTGCTACCTCTGAGTTTCCATCTCTCTAAATTTCTTTCTGTAGTTATTGAAAAGTGAATGATTACAATTTAGTAACACGTCTATTGTGATCATAATATATGAGAAGTTCATCTAGTTACAAATTTTCCTCTATTATTACTGTGAGTAAAACAAGACCTATGACTTGTGTGAATTACTACATTTTTATCTTCTTTCAAGGGTGCATCTTCTACTTTTCTTCTACTACAAACAAGGTTAGACTTACTTGTAATTGATACATGTATTTGTTTTAATAGTTTTGTAAATCATTTCTACATCATTTGACATTACAATTGTGGCTTAGATAATAAGATACAACCTCTGTACTGTCTTATCATTAATTTCATTTAAAGATCATTTCTCAGAAAATTGAAGGTAGAAAAAAGCACTTACAAAATACTTCATTTTAAATGTTTGATGCCTAACATTATTCTTTGAGACTTAGAATCAATCTCAGGATGCCTAACATTATTCTTTGATTGTTAGAATCAATCTCAGGAACAACATCTTTTTGGCGTTGTTGTCAGGGAACGGAGAAACGAAATCATTTTTCCCCTAGGAGAACAAAAAAGTTAAATTTTGGTCTTTGATGGTGAAAAAAGATTGAATACATGAAAAGGTTCATTTTATTTTTCACCTGGTGACTCCATTATAGGAAAATCTGGCATTTGGCTTAAAGAATACTAGGAAAAACCTAGAAGAAAAGAAGGCTACGCTATTTTCGGATCTCGAAAAATTGTTGAAACCGAAGGGATATCTTAGACAAAATTATACACCATGAGGTAAGGTCTATCAACCTAGAGTTACACAAGTTAATGTTAATATTCCCACTGAAGAACAAATTCTTAAAGAAAAATATAAACAAGTTCGTTTTGCAGAAGCATCAACTAGTAAATCCGAAGTTAAAATAGAAACTCCATAAGTAGTTATTCCTGAAATAAAATTTGAGATTGACCAGACCATCCTTGTTTCATTGATAGATACTTTTACCAGTGAAAAAAAAGAATCCATTTCAATTCCTAGTATCATTAGTACACAGCTGATTCTTTCTTTTCCTAAAGAAAAAAAAATTGTTTCCAAAAACGTTGAAGATTATTTTTTATACTCAAATTCATCCCCTATTACTTCTCCTATATATACATCTGGTAAATCTGAGAAACCAAGCTCGATTTTTCAATTTCCCCCTCATTTAGATCTTCCATCTCCTCACAATCATTTGCCTGAACTTTGTTCACACCATCCCAAAGTAGTCAAAAGTTTAGTAGATCGGTATTTTGAAGTTTTTTATAATCTCCCTTTTAGTCCCAGAATTCCATATCCTAGACTTTCAATGGATGGTACTGCAAGTGTAGGAGCTAGTGGAAAAGAAAATATACCACTCAACCACCTATGATCTTTTCCAAGGTCACTGCTAGATATTCTCCCTTAGTTATTCATGTTGTCCTACATGATTTACCTGAAAATTACATGAAAAGCCTCCCTAAATTCACGAGAGAAGGGTATTTAACAACAACATAACATATAGCCTTTTTCGATCAATTTGTTGATATTCTTGGTGTTGAGAACGAAGATGTTTACATGAGACTGTTAATACAAAATTTTGAAGGGCACATAAGAACTTGGTTCAGAGGACTTCCAGTATGTTCTATACCATCATATAATGATCTGGAAACTTCCTACATAAGACAATGGGGTGAGAAAAAATATCCATCTTTATTACTTAGCCGATTTTAGATCCTTGAGAAACAAAACATCTGGATCAGTCCTAGATTTCATTCAAATATTTAATAATCTTTGTCACAAAATCTTGGCTGAAGTTAAACCTTCCCAACCAACTGCAAAAGTCACTTTTACAAGATATTTTGATTCTGATTTCACTCTACTTTTGAGAGAAGTGAGATCCACTACTTTAGCAGTGATGCTTGATGATGCTATAGAGATTGAATCAATTATGATGGAATCTGAGAAAGTGAAAACTAAGGTTGAGATGGGAACAAGGGAACCCGATCATTTTAAAGAACATGTAGGGGCCTGTGGATCTGGAAAATCTGTAGAGGGAAAAATGGATGAGATGGCTAAAATTATTAAATATTTATCAAACAAAATTTCCAGGATGGAAATGAAAAAATCCAATATTTATCCATATGTTAGAAATCAATTCAGGAGAAATCTTAATCCTCAAATACAACAAAGGAAAATAAAAAATGAGGATCAAAATATTCAAGCTACTTTTAAAACTGAGAATCTCATACAGGGAGATGAGGTCCAAGATTATGATGAATTATATGAATAGCTAAACAACCTTAGTGATGATGATCTTGAGCCTCACCTAGCCAAACACGATAATTAGAAATATTTGGATATGGAATCTTTATTTAATGAGTATAAAAATATCAACAATTTGGGAGACTCTACATACAAAGGTCTCGCTGATTCAATAATGGTCGAGCTTCAGCATAAATATGATTTGAGGGAAAGAGAAAATAATTCAATAAATACTCCACAAAAAAATATTTTATCACGAAACAAATCAAATGAGGTAGCAGTTGCAAAACCATCAAACCAAACACAAGCTCCTCAAGCAAATCAAGTTGAAATGAAAGCAGTACAGACTAAGAAGCCAAAAAATACAGAATCAAAGTTCAAACAAGGGAAATTGAAAAACCAATTGGGACTTTCAATTTAGAGAACAAACTTAATAAAATTTCAATGCCTCTCGTTAAACTTGCTAGGAACTTGATCTATAAAAAAACAAATCCCTAAAGCAATAAATGTTTTTTATGTTGAATGCCAAGTTGATTTTATCAATTTGTCGGATGAAAAACCTACAATCATGTTTGGACCACACATTGAATATAGTAAATATTTTGTTGCTCCTTTCTATATTACATTAACTGTGCATGATCATTTACTACACAATTTTATGTTAGATTCAGGAGATTCACATAACTTAATGCCTAAAATTATCATGGAGAAATTGGGCCTTCAAATTACCAAACCTTACCAACATCTATACTCTTTTGATTCTAGAAAGGTTAAGTGTCTGGGTATGATAAAATATTTAGTTGTAAATTTTTCTCAGGTTCCTGTGAAAAGTATTCTTATGGATGTGGTTTTTAATGAATTTCCTTCCAATTATGGAATACTTCTATCTAGATCTTGGGGTTCCATGCAAGGAGGATCGGTTTAACTAGACATGACATATGTTACAATTCTATTTTTTGGTGGACAATTCACTCAATTGTATAGAGAAACTAGACTGGTGGATACTATAAGTGACCCTCAAAACCCTAATAAATACCCAGTCTATGGTGCTAATCAAGATCTGTGTAATTGTATATTATCCATAGATGATGATTTTGAAGAATGTATAGAATAAGAAAATAAAAAAAATAGAATTTGCGAATAAAACTATGAATGTTAAAGAAGGGATGTGGAAAATGTTCTTTGATGGTGCTTCATCTTGAGAAGGAGCAGGAGTTGGAGTTTTATGTGTGGCACCAGGTGATGAGTATATTATTCCTTTCTTTTATAGATTACAATGGGATGTTGATTATACTAATAATATGTGTGTGTACGAAGCTTTAGTTTTAGGATTAGAAGTTGCAAGAAAACTAAAAATCAAACATTTGGTAGTTTATGGTGATGTTGAGATAATTGTAAATAAAATAAAACAACAATACTAAGTTAAGCTCCGATATTTATATCATATAGAAATTGTGCCTGGGATCTAATAGAGAATTTATTCTCATCTTTTAATATTCACTCTATTCCCAGAATGCAAAATCAACAAGTTGACTCTTTAGCCAAAGTTGTTGCGACTTTCATACCACCCATTGTTTTGAAGTTGAGATATCATATTGAGATGAGACATAGACCTTCGATTCCAAAAAATGTTCAACAATGGAAAGTATTCGAAGATGATGAAAAAATAAAGAAGTTTATGGAAATGGTAGATGGGTTTTCTGAGACTCACATTGATCAAGAAAATCATAATGATCCGTCCTGGATTTTACAAGAAGGAGAAAACCCAAAAAAGTTCTGAGATAAATTTGCAAAGCACCGCATGCTCTTACTTAAAAACAATCAAATTCCCAAATATATGATCCCTCTAGAAAGGTTGTTTGACCAGGATGATATACCATTAAATTATATTTTGTGACCTCAACCTGAAGAAGTTGAAGATTGTACTGTAGGAACTAATGAAAATCCCAAGATGGTCAAAATATCAAAATATCTTCCAACACAAATAAAGAGTAATATGTTGAGTTACTTAAATAGTATAAAGATGATTTTTCATGGTATTATGAGGATTTAAAAACCTATGATACTTCTTTTATTGAGCACAATATTCCATTAAAGCATGGTATTAAGCCTTTCAAGCAAAATCTTATACAAATAAACCCAATTCTTCTTCCAGTAATAGAAAGGAGGTTAAAAAACACCTTGATGCAAAAATCATTGTTCCCCTCAAATACTCTGAATGGGTGGCCAATTTGGTCCGTGTTAGGAAGAAGAATGGTGAAATAAGACTCTGCGTTGATTTTAGGAACTTAAATTGGCCTTCTCATAAAGATAACTACCCGCTCCCAAAAATGGACCATGTTTTAGAGAAGGTAGTAGGGGATAGAAAAATTTCTATGATTGATGGTTTCTCAGGATATAATCAAAGTGTTGTTCATGAAGATGATAGATAAAATAATGCATTTGCTACTCCATGGGGAGTTTTTATGTATGATAAGATGCATTTTGGTTTAATGAATGCAGGAGAAACTTTCCAGAGAGAAATGGATATCACATCCATCGGTGAGAGAGATAAGTTTGTTGTTATTTATCTAGACAATATGACAGTTTTTTCCAATTATGACACAAAACATTTGGTGCACCTGAGACAAACCTTTGAAAAATGTAGAAACTTTGGTTTGTCTCTTAATCCCAAAATAACACACTTTGCCATGCAAGAATGTACACTTTTAGGTCATATAGTTTCAAAGGATGGAATTAAGGTTGATACTAAACGAGTTGAGGCTATTGACCTGATTAATATTCCTAGAAATAGAAAAGAGATTCAATATTTTTTGGGTAAGATCAATTTTTTGAGGAGATTTATTCCTAACTTTGCTGAAATAATCAAATTGATTACAGATATGCTAAAAAAGGACATCAAAGTAAAATGGACTACAGAAGCCAAAGCATATTTTGAGCATGTTAAGAAATCCATAGGAGAAGCACCAGTATTGGTAAATCCCTACTATACAAAATAATTTTTAATATTCTCCTTTGCTTCTGAACATACTATTGCAATAATGCTCCTTCAAAAGAATGAAGAAGGATTCGAACAACCAATAGTCTTTTTTAGAAAAATCCTCAGAGATTCAGAGATAAGATATGACATTCTCGAAAAAAAATCTTATGCGATGGTGAAGGATCTCAAGGCTTTCCGAACATATGTCTTGCACTCGAAAATAAATGCTCATGTACCAACAAATGAAATTAAAGATGTCTTGGTTCAGCTAGACAGTGATGGAAGAAGAGGCAGATGGTTGTCTAAAATTCAAGAGTTTGATTTAGAATTCAAACCAACCAAACTCGTGAAAGGTCAAGATCTGGAAAGGTTGTTAGCTGAATCAAATTTCAGAGTGCTTGGAATGAATAACTTTGAGTCTCGTGATTCTATTTTAGATATAGAAGAGATTGAAAGCAAAGCACCTATAATTTAGATTGAATATAAGTTTTCTTCCTCATCTTGGTACAATTATATTGTTACATACCTCCTTACTCTTCAATGTCTAAATTACATGACTCCTTCTAAAGCAAGAACTTTAAATCTACATGCAATTAAGTATTGCATTATTGATGGCAAGCTATACTGGAAATACCCTTTGGGTTTCCTGTTATGTTTCCTGATAGAATATGAACTAGAAGGTGTCATTGATGAATTTCATGAAGGAGTATGTGGAGTACATCATTCTTGGAGACAAACAACTTACAAAATTTTAAGGGGAGGATATTATTGGCCAAAATTATTTATTGATGTAAATGCAAGGTTCAGATCTTGCAATTCATGCCAACTATTTGTTGGTAAGAAAATTTCTCCTTCCTTTCATTTAATTCCAGTAAAAGTTGAATCTCATTTCCAACAATGGGGCCTAGACTTCATTGGAGAAATTATCCACAATCGAGTGCTCAACATAGATGGATTCTAGTTGTTAATGATTATTTTACGAAATGGGTTTAATCCATTCTAAATCGGAATTCTATAGATTTTGTAGTGATAAATGTTTTGGAATAAAACATCCTGGCAAGATTTGGTTGTCTTATGAAAATATTTATTGATAATGCTCAGGCTTTTAAATCTATTGAAATGATCAATTTCTGTCAGAAATCCAATATTATTTTAGGTCATTATACAACTTATTACCGTCAGGGAAATGGGTTGGTTGAATCATCTAACAAGAGTTTGATGAATATAATCAAGAAATTTTTTACAGAGAAAAAAAAATATTGGAAAATACACTTAAAATACGCCTTATGGGCAAACCGAATTGGCACCAAAAAATATATAGGTATGTCTCCTTTCCAATTAGTCTATGGTACTGATGTTATTCTTCCTATTAATATTTCTCTTATTGTGATGAAACTCTAGAAGGATGTGAATGAAGAACCAAATGATGTTACGAGAAGAATAAATAAAATCATCGAATTTCAACAAAACAAAGTAGAAGTGGATGATAAGATCCAAAAATACCAGGATATTATGAAATCCCTTTTTGATAAAAAAATATAAAGACAAGGATTTTCTTCTTGGAGATTAAGTTTTAAAATGGGAAGCTAGAAATGAAGATGTAGGGAAACATGGAAAATTTGATCATCTCTAGTTCGGACCTTTCCAAATTGCAGTTGCTGACAGAAAATACTCATTCTCACTGGAAAATCTTAATGGAGAGATTCTCGAGGCCCCTATCAACGGGCATTATTTAAAAAATTTCATGCAGTAGTTGTTGGCACAATATTTATCATACCATGGTCATTCTCAGGTTACCAAAAAAAGGTACCATGTAGTCTGGAGTGTTGGCATTTTCATCTCCTCCGAAGAGAAGAAGTCTCACCCGAACCATTGTTGAGACAAAAGGATAGGGAAGGGCAAGGAGAATACTTAGGTGGGTTTATAGAACCTTCAAGATTCATATTGATCTTGCACAATACCTCTAACTATGGAACAAATATGAACTCATATAAGCAAGAACTGACGCTACTTATGTTGCGGAAAAGCATTCAAACACAGAAACATCATGCAGAGCTTAAACACATAAAGACGCAACATATTTTGAAAATTTGTATCCTTCTTCATATATTGTCTTCAGATATTTCTTAATTATAATCTCATAGATACAAGGTAGTTCTCTGTTATAGACTCTTGGCTCTGGACCCATGTCACAGAGCTCTAATTCCCAAAATGGTGTACAAATTACATTACAGAACTCAAAATATGACTTCTCAACAATAGACAACAACAACTATGACCAAACCTTACACTTGTGATACCAACCAACCCTTTTACAATTATATTCATCCCTATATATAATCTAAGTTGTGTCTTTTGGATTTGGTTTGCACGCTTTCTTGTTCTGTTGCAATTGCTTTTGCTTTGTTGGCGTTGCACTGTCATTTTCGCAACTGATTTATGTTACTTCTCCTTGCTCTGTTTTCTAGCGTCTTTTGTAGCTTGCACAACTCGTACTGGGCCAAAACTGGGGCAGTAGTATTTCTTGTGCAACTCCTTATCCAAAAATGAAGGGCCCAATAGGCTCTGACCACAATCCTTGAATCACCCTCGAGTCAAGTACTTAGATATTTTGCATCTTCCAGGAGAAACTATTTTTTTCCCTTGTCCTCCTTTTCCTCTTTCCTTTTCTCTTCTGCTTGCACTTTATCTTCTTCTGCCTCTTCAAATGAAGGGCCCAAATCTGGGACCAACTCCAAGGCCCTCTTCTTCACTTCTTGAAAGCTTCCAATTTTATCCTACCATTTCCTGGCAAGGAGTGAGGCCTCTGCTACGAACTATTGTGTCACATCTGTAATACATCCATTGGGATTGGATGCGACCAAGGAGTTTCATTCAGAATCTATTGCTTCATCGACTTGATGCATCTGCATATAAATTGTTTGAATGACAAGCTGGAAGTCGCGCATCTCCTTCTTAGCTACGGATTGTGCCTCAAATTGGGCATTCAGCTCATTGTCTGCTTGTTGAATCTGATCAAACTTCTATTGTTTCTCCAACGGATCCATCATAGCTACAACTTCTTTATTCAACACCTAGATTCTAGTGCACGCATCCTCGAAGGTCTGGTTGTATCTATTGATGATTCCCATCTAATCGTTGAATTCTATGAAAATATTTGTGCACTCAATTGTGTGCTTATGTAGTGTTGCTCGGGCATTGTTTCCTTCGAGCACTATCTTCTCCATATTCTCCTACATCTTTCGAGGTTGTTGCTATGATTTTTTCTGAGTCTATGGCAACTGCACTTATATATGCTCGATGTGAATCGATAATTGGGACCATGCTCCTTGGAGTATTTCAATCTGATTCCCTTGCTCTCCTGCATCACTGGCTTCTGGCAGTTGAGGTGCTACCTTCCCAATTTCCCACCAAGATTCAACAATATGTTCCTGAAGTCTTTCCAGTCTGTGCTCGACCTGGATTGTTTCATGTTCTTCTCATTTTCTGCATGTTTTCACAAGGAGCGTTTCCTCCCTTACGAACTCTGCAAACCTCTCGACCTGTTGGAGTCTCTACTCTAGTCGATTAGTTGATGCTATGATCATTCCAACAAAGTGTGTTTTTGGCCACTGTACAAGGTCAGCAGATGACGAGGATGTGTCCCTGGGTGCTCGAGTATATAGTGGAATTCCACTAGTCATTGAATGTTCTGAAGGGGTCTCTACCTCCTCCTCTCCTGTCGACAGTCCGGGCGCAAGACCCAACCTCAACACTAATGGTAGGAATGGCATAACCTCTATTCTGGCCAAGCAGAGTTGCAACAACTTTGTGCATTATTGAGGGTTCTTAAGAACCATCTCCATCTATTCCTACGCGGATGTCGCGCTCTGCCTAGAGGTTGAATCTGGTTCCTTCTGAACCTCTGGTAGCTCCTTCTCTTTACTTGTGTCTGATTCCGAATTTGCATTTCCCTGGGCACCCTTAACCTTGGTCATTGAGGATGTGATGGGGGATTTGAGCTTGCGGATCCTTTACCATTTGAGTGTCCTTCTGCTACACAAAAGGCACAATCTATTGGTCCTGGGCATTAGGGTTCGGACCAGTCAGCTACAATATCTTCTCTGGTACTTATGGATTTGGAACATAAATTTTTAGTCGTTGCTCAAGTAACTTTGGGCTTGTTTCTTGGAGTTCTTAATCTGGTTGTTATGGGGGATCGAGTTGCATCGACTCTAGTTGTTCTAGGGGATTGAGTTGCATCGGCTCTGGATCTATGGTTTGGGGTGGACTAGTGGTTTATGGGATTGGAAATTGGGGTTGTGGTGGTGATGGAGGGTTCTTAGTGATGATGGTGTATGGAAGGGTGTGAGGCTCAGGTTCGTCTTGAATATGGATGACTAGGGTTGCTCGTATCATTGAGCGAGTGCGAGGGATGACAGATGAAACGGGTTGGGCATTCAAAACTTTTCTCGATGAGACCCCTATTGTAAAATTATTCACCACTAGTTCTGTGCTGAACAAAAATCTCAGGATATCATTGAAATCCTTACTTGTCAACATGGCTTGCTTTGGCATCTGTGAGAAGATCAACAGTGCTATTTTCTTCCTCTCTAGTGGTTGTGTCTCCTCCTCCTCTTTAGATTTTGTTTGTGTTGTATCTTCTTTCTTCGGCACCTCTGAGCCTGAGCTCGGTCCTACCCCTGCTTCTTGGCCTTTCTTCTTCAGCTGCTCTGCAGGAAAAATGTAGTGCATCCCCGACTTGTGCGGGTTGCGTTTAACTCCCGGCCATGACATTACCTCTTTTTTGAAGGCCTCCTCATTTAAGTTGAACGACATCATCCTCAAATAAAAATACTCACTCTTTTCATGCCTCAGCCATACAAACGTATGATGTTGGTTCATGTTGAAGGAAATATTCCTCATGTTGCAGTTGAGGAGCTCCTGCAGAATGCACAACCTATGCGTAGTGTCAATGATCATGTTATACCACTTGGAGCATGTTGCATTGTTAAAGGTTGTGTTCTCCAAGTCTTCCATGGAATTCCAGGGTTCAAACATCTTTTCAGGGTGCCCCTTGTCTGCTAGCACCAATGGTCTTCCAGTGGGTGGCTTCCACTTTAGCATTGTGAATGTCAGCAACATGTATCCATATGTGAAGGTGCCTCTCTTCTCCTATGCTTCTTCGCAAGCCATGAGTATTTCCTCCAACAGGTAACTACACCAATTGAATATGGTGCCATTAGCGCAAAAATATGCTACTATAATGCATCTAGTGTGCATTCTCCCTTGTAATACAACCTCGTAACCTTTTTGGATATGATGTAGCATCCATTTCTGAGTGTCTCTGGTAGTATTGGGTCGATTTTGGCTATGCAAACCCCCTCTATGTGTGGAATATTTCATAGAGGATATGCTCCCCTTTATTTTTTTGTGCTTGTTGGGACCCTGGAATCCTTTAGACACATCCTCACCTTCAAGGGACAGTCCATTAAGTTGGTGGATTTTTTCGGCGTCGATTGGATACCACCTATATAAGTAGAGAATTCAGTTGTGCACCATGTTGATCAGGAACTTGGTGCACTGCGCAACATCGCCAGTCGTACCAAACATCGGTAAGTCTCTAAGGTTCATGATAGTTGAGTTGAAGAGGTTGATGAATTTGGGCTTTGGCACAAATTATGTGCCTATCAACTAGTCTGGAGAGATACTCCAGAAGACGTCTATGTTCATTTGGGAGAACAAGACTGGATTTGTTAAGTCAAGATCAAGGAGCTTAACCTGCTCCACCTTCCCCTTGAGATCACCCACGACCTCAACTCAGGGGTCATAGGGCTCATTGACTTCCTATGGCTCTCGGCATTGTGGGATCTGATTTATCACCAAATTCTGTGGCGAAATAAGGATTGGGAATCACAACTACAGGTTTCAGGATTGCACAGGCTTGCTCGCTCTATAGAATTTGAAAATCGCTAAGTTATTTATGAAACCAATGCATTCTATGGTGCGTTTTCAGAGACTTATACTCGGGCTTAGCTGGAAAGTTCAGTAATAATTTTTTTTCATCATGACCCTATGGACACAACTTGGATCTGAGTTTTTTGACAAGATGAGTTAACAAGGTAAATCCTATTGGGCAATTCTGGCATTTACTGTGCAAGTTGGACAGGGACGTGGCCGATTTTAGACCTTTTCGTTTGACGGATTGGAATCCCAACGCAAATACCAATGGCATATTCATGTATCACAACTTTGTGTCTTAAATGAATTTAGACGAGGTACCATAATAGCAATAAAGGTTTTGACTAGACTTGGTTCGTGTGGCACATGGACTCAGATTGGGCATCTTTTAGGATATTTTGGCCATTTGAAGGGGGGTTTGATCCAAAAAAGAGGCCAGATTCTTGTGGGAAGTTGGGTTCCTCATCTGAGCCTAAAACCTATATAAACCAGGCTTATTGAGATTAAGGGCATACTTTTTGTATGCAGGGAATGTGAAGAAGAGTTGGATTTTTAAGACCATTTCTCATGTTTTGAGGGGCATTTTCTCATGTTTTTGAGAGGAGTTTGTTGAGGCATGTATGTATCTGAGCAAGGAGGTCTTGTACAGCAGATCAGAAGCCTTTTGTATCAGAAAAGAGCCATTATAAAGAGAACTTGAGCATTTGAGGAGCAATAAAGAGGTCCTTCACTTGGAAGCAAGCCCGAAGACATAACCAAAGGTTGGTGAACTTCGTTAACAAGTTCTTGTGTCTACTTCTTTTTCTTGTTTTTTTGTTATCTTCTCTTATTTGTAGCACGTTTTATGATGACTGGACTCTTTAATAATTTATGAGAATCAGGTAACATGTCATAATTGTTATTCCGCAACAATTCATAGAATTTATGTATTTCTCATTCTTATCGATCTGATGCATAAAGTACATAAACTTAACTTGTAGTTTTGTCAGTAAAACCTCTCATTTTTGGATCAAGTTTTTAGGTATCAGAGCATTTGGTTTTGAAGGTTTGACAGGAATTGCAACCATTGGATGCTCACCAGAGCCAAAATCAAGTGAGGAGAAGGCCAACTTGAGACTTTTAATCCAGATATTCAAAGGAGACCTCATAAAAAAGAGATGTCTTCACCAAGGAAGCTAGGTCCTTATGCGTCTGAGGAAAATTTCTTCGAGGCTTTTAAATTGATGAAATCCATGGTAGAGGAACTTTACCATGAAAGAGGACAACGAATAATTACAAAGGTTGAAGAAGGTGAATCTTCTGAAAGAGAAGAAGGAGGAGTTGGAGGTGGTGGACCTTCAAAACCTTCTTCCCCTTCATCCTCGTCATCTACAAGTGAAGTAAGTGTCAATTCCTCCAAGGATAAGAAACCTAAAAAAACTCATCATTCTTCTGATATGTCTTTATTAAAGATTGATGTAAAGTTTAATTTACCCACTTATGATGGTGAATTAGATGCAGCAAAGCTAGATAATTGGGTTAGATAGCTTGAATTCTATTGTAGGATACAAAGGATTGTTGATGATGAAACAAAGATCCAACTTGCAAGTATCAAATTGGGAGGCACAACTCTCATATGGTGGGAAAGAAAAACTAAAGATGATCTCAAGAAAAATGGTAAAACAATCTCTTCCTAGAATGATTTTATCACTGCATTGAAGAAACGGTTTTATCCATTAGCATACATGCAATAGGAAATGATGAATTGGCAAAGGTTAAGGCAAGCTAAGAATCAAAGTGTATAAGATTATACTCAAACATTTCATAAGAAACAATTAAATTTGGGTATTCCTTTATATACACAAGAGACACTCCTAAAATATATTGGTGGTTTACATTCTTATCGCAAGCACACTATTCTTATGTTAAATCCTTCTAACTTTGATGAAGCATGTGTACAATCCATTCACATTGAATCAAGTAAAGGGAAAGTTGGTGATAGTGTTTCTACAGATACTTGGCAAGGAAAGGATTCAAGGAAAAGAAAAGAGAAAGAGAAGAAGACGAACACAACAAGAAAGGAGAAGCCTACTTGTAAAAATTGCAAGAAGGTCGGCCATGATGAAGATCATTTTTGGATCTTACATCCTAAGTTAAAGCTAAAGAAGTATTCCAATCGAACAAGAAAGAATACCACAACTACAACAGTTCAAGTGGATCTCGGATTAGACTCCGATGGTGAGATAAAAATTGTAATTATGGGAATACGAGGTATAAATTATGTTGCAAGTACTAGCTCACATAATTCAGATGTAGTAAATGATGAGTGTAAAAGGGGTGAAATTTTCCACATAAGGGTCATAAAAAATAATTTTAAAATTGATACTCTTGTAGACAGTGGATCACAAGCCAATTTAATCAGTGAAAAGGTTGTAAAAAATTTGGGACTTGAAACTAAGCCACATCCTAGACCATATCCATTGGGATGGATATGTGGTGATAATAATTTTCAAGTAACCAAGCAATGTAAAATTAAGTTTGCAGTCACTTCTAATTATGTTGATGAAGTAGATATTGATATGGTGCCATTGGACATATGTGGAATTGTCCTGGGAAGCCCATATATTTACCATATATTCCGAACATATATTTACTTTCTCAAATGGACATTGTATGCGAGAGTTATCACACTCTGACTGTTTTCCCAAACAGGTAGAAAGTCAACAGGTCAACAGGAAAAAAAGTCAATGTTGACGTCAACATGACATCACCATGTTGATGTAGCACTGAGACATGTGGAAACACAACAACAGTTGACTGGGCATAGGGAAGATCCACTCAAAAGTTGACTAATGCCATTTAGTAAGGAAAATGAAGAGATTCCACGTGGATCATACATGGGCTACCACATGGCACCCTATCACTAGTTGGAAGTTTAAAATGTTGTTGGGGTTCATGGGTTTCGAACCCAAGACCTCTAATCGAGCGCAAAGTCTTGGTAGAGGACCATTGGCCAATGCGCCAAAGCTTATGGTATGGGTCAAAACCTACTTTAATATGATTAAATTGGTATGTATGGTGTAAATTGGTGCAAAGGGGGTTGGGGCTAAGCCCCAGCCCGAGGCTTCTTCTTATGGAATGAAACTAGGACACGACGCATTAGTATAACCTCTCAACCATCAAATCAAGAGGCGTGATTCCAACACCCGCCACCTTATGCTACAGAGTTGGAACCTGGGGCTAGGCGCGATAGGAGGGGCGCGATCCCATTACTTAGCAACATATGACCACTATTTGAGGGCTAGGAGCCAGCGCGCAGCCCAAAGGGATGGGGCTTGTCCACCTTAGTTACCATGTGACCTATTGTTGTGCACACACCCATCCCTATTGGGCTTATTTTGATTTTTTTATGCATAGTTGGGGTTTTGTTCCTATAGTTTGGCCCAGATGGGGCATTTTTGAGGATATTTTGGCCATTTGAAGGGGGATTTGATCCCAAAAAGAGGTCATATTCTTGTGGGAAGTTKGTCTTCCTCATCTAAGCCTAAAAACTATATAAACCAGGCTTATTRAGCTTGAGGGGGTGTTTTTTGTATGMAGGGAATGTGAAGAAGAGTTRGATTTTTAAGCCCATTTCTCATGTTTTGAGGGGCATTTTGTCATGTTTTTTAGAGGAKTTTGTTGAGGCATGTATGTATATGAACAAGGAGGTCTTGTACAACAGATCATAAKCCTTTTGTAATAGMAAAGAGTCATTGTAAAGAGAACTTGAGMATTTGAAGAGCAATAAAGAGGTCCTCCACTTGGAAGGGGSCYCGGAGATGTAGCCAAAGATTGGTGAACTTCATTAACAATTTCTTGTGTCTACTTCTCTTTCTTCTTTTGTTGTTATCTTCTGTTATTTTCAACAAGGTTTATGATGACTGAACTCTTTAATCATTTGTGAGCATCAAGAAAAATGTCATAATTTGTATTCTGCAACAATTCATAGAATTTATGTATTTCACATTCTTATCGATCCGATGCATAAAGTAAATAAACTTAACTTGTAGGTTTGTCAGTAAAGCCTCTCATTTTTGGATCACTATTAGCCAAAATAATAATGAGAATAAGGTATGAGGATTCAATGAAAACTCATAGCAGAGATAAACATGTCTCTTGATCCTATGGATGTATTTCATCTTGGGTTTCAAACTATGAAAAAGGATCTAGCTAGGGTATCCATGAACGATAGGATCTACCACGTGAATTACAACACTTCTAAACACAAAGAAGGTTCTTTGTCGCAAATCAATGGGGTTGATCCTAAGGGAAAATGAAACAAGAAATGGATAATGAAAAAATGCACGAATGGGGAAATCTAACTTATATGTCAATTTTGAGATCTTTGTCTGTCAGAAAGGATCAACATGGAAGAAAAGGTACCAAAGAAAAATGTCTTCAAAGTCCTGTATATAATACCAAAAAAACTCACGTATAAGTTGATAATTCCAATATAGAAACCTCTAATAAAAACAAGTGTTATGGGATACAAAACCTGAAAACAAGAAACCATAAAATTATAATATCTATAGAGAAACACACAACCTTATGGATTATGCATAATATTTCTTCATCTTGAGACCATTTCTAGGCTAAGGCCAAGGAATTATTTAGTAAAAAAACTATAAATTTCTAGTTTAGAAACATGTCGAGGATCCATATTCATAGCTTCAAGGATAGCCTCATCTAAAGGAAACTCAACATTGATGAAACTGGGGCTTTACAACACACAAATAGTAATATCAGACTTAAGGGGAAGCGCCATGTTACTCAAGTCAATAAGGGAGAGAAAGAGCTCCCATTTACCCATTGTGTAAACCGCATGATCAATTAGTGAGACCTTGTATCAAAAAGGTAAACATGACTGTAAATATCCTTCCTCAGAAGCAATTGAACACCAAGAATATGACGTCATTAATTCACCCATGGCAAGGTAGAGTCTACTTGAACACTAAGAACACACAAAGGGGAAACCTAACCTAAAGTTGAACTAGTTTGATAATTATTATGTTAAAGATGATCAATAGTGACATGCTTTCGTTTTGAGGAAAATGCATCACATGAAAAATCATAGATACCACAAGATTCATAGCATAAAATAATCGCTCCCAAGAAGCATATTGAATATAGAGGGTCTGACACCACTAACAGATCGACTAGGAAAGTATTTCCACTTAATGTGATATGAAACTAAGGAAGAATCCCCAAACACTCAGTAGGTCTTATATCAAAATCCAAGAACTCACTAGTAGTTGACACAATATTGGGAGAACCACAAGCTTTCCAAGACGAGGATAAAATACTTGCATAGGATCCTTCTTCTACAATACATTGGTAAATTCCTTACAAATAATATTTAACCATAACCATTACTTGAAAAGGTGTATAAGAAGGAAGGCAAGGCTCACCTAGATCATCCCAATCAATGAAAACCATCCTAGGACTTGGAGGCATCATACTCAAAGAGAGTGGAATTCCACCTTGTTCAAAAGGTACTGAACTAGACATACTAAAGAAATAGTTGAAAGATGTGTCACTCCCCAACATAAGTGTGGGATCAACCAAATATTGCATTGGCAATATCACTTCGGAAGACTCATCGATATCCAATGGAAGAGTGATATCAATCAAATATTGCATCGATATGACCACTTCATCAACCACTTGTTGAAAACGATGTGAGACAACACGATAAAGAGATGCATCACCCCCTAAAATGAGAGTGGTATTAGGAGAAGATTGCATCGAAAAAACAACTTCATCAACCAATGATTGAATATTTGTTGGGAAACTGAATATAACTCATAACTAGAATATCCCTTAGGCAAAGGCCACACTCTTCCTACCACGACAATAGGAGGGAAAAAAATGTTAAGGTGATATACTCTGCAAATCTTACAAGGTAAGTTGGGCTTACGTCCTATACATAGAGGTTTCTCAATAGTATCCATGCCCTCAACATGACTTATAGAGGTGGATGAGTTTCCACCAACGTGACTTGCAATGGCTAGGTGTTGATATCCAACATGAATTGTAGAGGTTGGTGATGTTTGTTTAGCATGGATAACACTGTCTAGACTAGTTCCCCCAAGATGACTTGCACCAAATAGTTTCCTATCTTTGACATGACTCAGAGAGGTTGTTGACATATATTTAAGATGACTAGCAGAGGTTGGTTTCATGGTCCCATACTGAATAGTAGATGTTAGTTGTTGAACACCAATATGACTTGTAGGGACTAGGCTCTTTCCCCAACCATGACTTGTAGAGGCTAGGTGGTGGTCTTCAACATGACTTGTATAGGTCGGTAGACTATTTATAGTATAAATCACAGTGATTGTAATTTTTCTTCCAACGTGACTTGAAGACATTGGTTATTGATCTCCAACATGAATCGCAGAGTCTGGTGACATGATGCCAATATGAGTACTAGTGAATAGAATTTTCCATCCATCATGACTCGTAGTGAATGGTGGAACGTCGCTAACATGACTAGTAGAGGTTGGTGACTTATTCTTTTTACTCTTCCTCTCCCCCTTCCTTTTATACTTTCTAGTTACTAGTAGCTCAAATTTCACCAGAAGAGGGAGAAGGAGGAGAAATAAACTTCATTAATGCGAAAGTTAAAGGATCAACATACATTCAATACCCATGAAATAAGGTTTTTATCTGAGAAGAATCCAGAGAATTCAAGACATTTAGAGTGGTCCATAACAAAACAGTTAGTCCTACATTTAACCTAGGATTGTTAAAAGTGGCCATCAAGGGGAAACCAACACTCCCAAAGAATGAAAAATCACAAGAATCATGTTTGGAAGGGGTCCCTTGGTTGGTATCCTCAAGAAGTTTGGCCATGACTTTCTTATGCAAAATTGCATCCCTTGCGTGATTGTTCATGTCCGAGAAAATCTCACGCACTGACTTTGATGAACCAATGGTATAAAAACCAATCAGGGATGAGTTTAAGGATGAAAATTTATTTTAAAATGTAGAAACCTTGGCGAATATTACTAATCCTTCATATGCCAACTATAAATGTTTGGTGATATTTTTGTAAAAATATTCAAATTTCTATGGATTTTATATTAGTTTGTATAAAATTTTGGTGATTTTTAAGGTAAAATAATTTTATCCTATAGAATTTGGATGAATAATTTTTAGAATGTTGAATCGTTTTTGGGGAAAAANGATATTTTTGTAAAAATATTCAAATTTCTATGGATTTTATATTAGTTTGTATAAAATTTTGGTGATTTTTAAGGTAAAATAATTTTATCCTATAGAATTTGGATGAATAATTTTTAGAATGTTGAATCGTTTTTGGGGAAAAACCATGGAAAATTATCCTAGGAGTGAAATTTATCCCCTAAAATCATCCATGAAAACCATTCCTTCTAGGAGGTGGCTCCACGCTTTCAAAAGAAAGACCAAAGGTTCTTCCTAACCAACTCAGCATTTGACATACCACCTTGAATCAATGATACAAAAGTGGTGATACAAACACAACGTAATTCCAACTATACAAAGAAACACTCCACTAAAAATCCCTAAGAGAAACATCACATATTAAAAAACTTCTCCAAAACTTCAATTGAGGTGGATAAGTTCCTAATTCTAGAGCAATGAAAAACTAAAAAGGGACCTTTCAGATACCAGAATTAGTTGATCAAGTCTTGATAGCGATGAACGAAGGAGTGAGAATAATTTACCCCGACCTCAACCTACAAACCCTACCGAGTGCAAGTAACCCTTACTTCATGGGGCACCCTCCAGGGGTACTAATAACATGATACACTTTTTTCCTTAGGTACCATGAGAAATCTCCCATAGTCACCTCTCATATACCTAATGATAGGCCACTAAAGTCACCAAATCCTAGTCAGCCTCCAAGGGGTACAATCGATAGTCAGGAAAAAGCTTATGGATTGGATCACTGAGTTTGAATCTCTTTGATAGGACTATCTACAAAAGGGATATTATTACTTCATAAAATCTCAAATTAGGTCTGAAGCTTACAAAGGACTGATGCCAGGTGGGTTAGTGTCACTTCAAGAAAAATTAAACCATGTTCAAAATTCACAGAGGAATAATTCCAAATGAGTCAATGTCACATCAGTAAAAAAACCCAAATACACTAAATATTTTATTCTTGGTCATGTTTCCAAGGGGTTATTGCCTCTAATATTCCTCACACGACCTCGTGTTTAGATCTTATGTTGGAGGAGGCTTCTGGATATGCCTATACAACAATTGTATTTTCTCTTCCTATCTCAGACTCCTATGTTTGTTTACCAACCTTAGAGAGTTATCTCTCCAATACTAATTGAAGGACCTAACCCTAAGATTGTTTATGAACCCTAGAAATAAAGTATAGAAAATTTTAAATTTAACATTCATTTTATTATTTGTTCTTTACTCAAAGGGTATGGAAGTGCAACTAATGTTGTTTGAGACTCTTGTAAAAATGAAACTTATAATAACATTGACAAAGAAAACTTGACACTAAATATTCAATGAAAAATAGTTTCAAAAAAGAAAAATGTATGAACAATCTTTCAAACCTCGAAATGTAATATTTTCTCTTTCTGATGCAAAATGTGCAAAACATTCTTTTAAGGAAAGCAAAAGAAAAAGAAAAAAAACGATGTTCTTTTTTATTTCTCCTTTGAAAATCTTTCAAGATGAGAAGAAAAAAAAAATCTCATCCTAACATCTTTTTGTTTTTCAAATATAAATAAAAACAAAGCAACAGAAAGAAAGAAATCTAACTAGTGACAAACTATTTTTTTTTTTCCTTTTGTAAAAGGATACTCAAAACTGAAATCAACAACTTTTTCAAAACACAAAAAAAGCATAAAAGACTAGAGTGCTATAAAATGAGTTATTTTTATGAACAACTTAAGAGGCAAGTGAACAACAGAAGAAACAACCAAGAACCAAGGTATTTTCTCTTTTTTGTTATTAAAAAGAAATAAAATGCAACTACAGTGCAATTTTGTATTTTATTTTGATGAAAAAAGGAAAGAAGGAAAAAAAGGAAGAAAGAAGACAGTCCAAAATTGTTGAAACATGACAATGAAATGGAAGTATATTCCAACTTCTCAAACCTAAACTTTCAACCCACCTAAAAACCTTATCTAAAAAAATATTAACCAATCAAAGAGAAATAACTTTTGATCAAATTTTTAAGTTTGCAGAGACTTGATATGACATTCAAAGAGAAAACCCAACTTGAAAAGGTTCAAGAAATGATAAACAACTAACCCAAAACTTTCAAAAAAATAGAAAATGGCCCCAAGAGAAACTTTTGAGAAGTGTACGCAACTTTGTACACTATGAATAGTGTATGTACAAGACTTGAACTGAAGTGAATCATTTATATACATGGTTCATACGAAGACAAAGCGTGTACACCTTAGCAAAATCTCAAAAAAGAGAAATTGAAAATAAGAAGGAAGCTTCTAGAAGTTGGAAAAGACTTCTGAGATAGTAAATTCTTTGACAACAAGCTGATAAAACAAAAAAAAACAAGAAATCACAAGATCCCTTAAACCGACTAAAACTAGGAAACAAATATCCCCAATATGGTCGCCAATTCTGTTACCGAATTTTCTGCCCTGTGACCTTGGTTCTATATGAAAAAATATCATAATCATATAGAAAATATTGAACCTACCCTCCAACATACAAATCAATAAAAAAATGATTACTTAGAAGAGATAAAGAAGGATAAAGAAGATCCTCACGCTCAACTTGACTTGCTCCATGCCTTTGTCTCTACCAGTGTTCAAAAGAAGTCAGTTAGATACTACAACAATATAGATATGAAATTAATTTATAAATGAAATATGTAAATCCAAATATATAAATTAAATTCAACATATAAGAACTAGTTAAACAAGATTGCACATAGGTGAGTTACAACCTAATTCTGACTAATGGCACTGCTTTGAAACCAACTGTGTGAATTCCTTCACTGAACTCTTCAAGTATCAAATCAGCAATGGATTAATTCCTCACATGATCCAAAATGTATGGGAACACACCCAACAATAATATAGGAGAGATGAAGATATTCTGGAAAGTAAATTTTCAAATCAAGGGATACTACTGAGAGATTTAGGGAATAAGGAGGCCAGTAAATGGAAAACATGTTCTTGCACCAAGGTTTTCTCGCTTCATATACACCCCCATAGGTTATTATATAACATCATAAAGAGGTTTATATGGTTACATTACGTTGTGTATGGGAAATTAGAGGTTTAGGACCAAGAAAACCCTTAAACCCTGCCCAAAAGTACAATATTTTATTTTTATCAAAATTAGGGGTGTATGTGATTTGCACACTAGAAAATAACAGATGTATGAACGTTACACATGGATGAATAATATACATCAACAAATATAATATTTTTTAGATGATTTTGATGAAGGATATCGACATTAAGGTTTGCAAGCTAAGGAATGGATGAGACCATCTCACAAAGCTAATCTGGGGTGCCAATTTATGCTATAGTAGGAGGATGATGCTAAGGTTGATTCCATGTTTTCAATTAATAGGGGTATTTTATAGTACATGAAAAATAATAATGAGTTATATTAGATAGAGAGAGTTTACCATGAGGTTACTCTTTCTTCAATCTTCTCCTAGAATGTGGGAGTTGACCTAATTCAAGGTGTTGCTTCAATTTATAGGGGATTTTAGGACCATGAGAGGGAATATTATGTTGATAGGTAGTTGAAACCATTTCACATGTTGTTACTTATGTCACAATCTTTGAATTTCAAGATTGATGAGTTGAAATATGCATATTTCTATCTTTGAGAATCTAATAGATGTGATCTACATATCTTTGTATTATATGGAGATGTGATTATCTCTATAGGATGTCTTGGAGAAATGATGATATGGTTTCTAGATATTTTGGTTGGTGATTTTGACTTAAGGGGAGTTAGGTTTTGGTAGGTTACTTATAATTTAAGGTTAAATTCATTTATATTTACAAGTGGTCATATTATTTGGAAGTTTGAGATATTGTGATAAAATTGGTGACAGTTCCTTTTTAAGAGATAATTGTTGTTTTAGAGATTCTTGTAGTTACAAATTTACAAATGGTAGGTTTGGAGGATTTATATAGGAAGTAAACAAGTTTTAGGGAAAACACTTTCCTCATAAAGAAGGAGTGTTATCTTTCAAAGTTTGTTAAGTACCAAATACTTGAATGCAAAATACCACAATAGTATCAAAGATATTTGAATACAATCACCACACAATATATATGGAACAATATAGAAAACCACCACTTTATTATATCAAACCCTTGAGGTATGGAAACACCATACAATGGATCCTATTATGGAATGGGTCCTCTCTTGTTCACTTCCATGTTCAAGGGGAAAACCTTGTATTGAGCTTCAGCTCCAAATACAATATTTCTCTTCATATCCCATTACATTGTTTTAACCCCTTTATATAGTGCTACCATCACCTAAGAACATTATAGAGGAGGAATATTCTAGAAGTAGAACCTTCTAATAATTCCTCTTACATTTATTATATCTAACTACCCATTTATTATATCTAACTACCATAGTGAGCCTTATTTAATAATATAGTGGACCTAGTCCACCTTACATTGAATGGCCTCCACTATTATCACTATGGACCCTCTAGGACCCCCCACTACCTCTCTATCTACCTAACATTCCATCCCCCTTATGAAAGCATTGTCCTCAATGCTTGATGTATAACCATATACCAGGGTCCTATTGATAAGTGTGGACCATATTGTTGAAGTAGACTAGAGAAACAGGGTCCCATTGAGAAATGGAAGCCACCATTCTGAAGTAGTCCAACTTCCATTGCAAACCAGGGTCCCATGTCTAATTTATCATGTGAACTCCAAATGGAAGATACAGGCACCCCATAACCAACTGAAAATGATGCTCCCAATAGTGACACCTATCATGTGGATCCAAATAAAAATATCCATCCACATAGTGGGAAAGGGTCAAAGATGAATCTGGAAGGAACAATACCATTGTAGAATATGCAGGCTAGACACTAGTAATAATAAATAGATCCTAATGTGTCACATTTATGTTCTCTACAGAAGGTGGAGTAGAGTCATCAAATAAAAGATGGAAGTGGTTGTGATCCCATAAATGACAATTATCCATATACCAATCATCACAATCATCCTCCAAATCATACCAAGCATACTCTTCTTGATGATATTCATTCATGCTGTTTTCCATAAGATATCTCTCTTGAAGGATAGTTGATGACCATTGACTATAATGATATTTGTGGTCTTGTATATCGGTTGTGATTGTTTCAATCATGTGTAGAATTTCCCTGAGTTGAGAGTGCATATCCATTAGAAACACCACATATAATATACCAAAAGAAATCTCTTAAAATGATTTATCCAACAGAACTTATCTGGTATTAATATGAGAACTGTATGAAAAATTATGAACTCTCTAGTATCATCACCTTCATGAAAAAACCTAAAAAATAGAACAATAAATTACTGCAGAAAATCACGGCTTTTTCCGGAAAAACCCAGAAAAAAAATGTTGAATTTAAAATGCTCATAAATTTACTTCCTAGACTCCATTTTGACTGATTTTATTTTTTTAAATTGGGTATTTTTTCGACAGGAATTCAAATACCCAATTTTTTTACAATTTTATCTCATAAAGCTTCATACATGAACTTTAAGTGTGTCGCCCTCCTTTTCTTCCCTAGAAAAATTCTGCAAAAAGAGCAAACAAATATTCCCTTCTTTGGCCAAGGAAAGTGCTCTGATACCAATTGTTAAGTACCAAATACCTGAATACAAAATACCACAATAGTACCAAAGATATTTGAATACAATAACCACACAAGATATATGGAACAATATATAAAACCACCACTTTATTATATCAAACCCTTGAGGTATGGAAACATCATACAATGGATCCTTTTATGGAAGGGATCCTTTCATGTTCACTTGCCTCTTCGTGGGGGAAACCTCATATTGAGCTTCAGCTCCAAATACAATATTTCTCTTCATATCTCATTACATTGTGTGAACCCCTTTATATAGTGCTACCATCACCTAAGAACATTATAGAGGAGGAATATTCTAGAACTAGAACCTTCTAAGAATTTCTCTTACATTTATTATATCTAACTACCCATTTATTATATCTAACTACCATAGTGGGCCTTATTTAATAATATAGTGGACCTAGTCCACCTTAAATTTAATGGCCTCCACTATTATCACTATGGACCCTCTAGCCCCCCCCCAATACCTCTCTAGCTACCTAACAGAGTTACACATAATGTGTTAATACCATGTTTTACGATGCTTGATGAGATTTCAGGTACATGGTGTATGATCAAACCCTAGATGGTACATGATGGATTAGCACATCAGAGATGGTCTTTGTTATATTTACACATTACAATTGTCTTACTCAGTGGTTTTTTAAACTCAATTGGGTGATTAGATGACAATATTCATTATGGATTTAGAGATATCCTTAAAACTTGGGTGCCATTTTATGTGATGGAAACATGGATACACTTTATTTGTTAGATAAGACTCTACTTAGAAGGAGGATTGTTTTTCATCCCTAAGGATGGATTTATGACCTAGATACCATAGTGTATATTTGAGTCTTTCATTTAGTCTTGGAGTTGGCTCGAGCACACCTAAGTTAAAACATTGTTCATGTGGGGAGAGTGGACTTAGTGGAGTATATAGTTTAGTAGGATATAGATATTATTTCGAGAACCTTTATATTTGGAAACTTAATTGTGGATATCATCATCATGGAGCTTGAAATGTGTACCTTTGGAGTGTATTTTTCTACATGTGTGAGCCTACATGCGATTATCATAGGTTTCTTGTAAGGGAATTGGACCACATAAATATTGTTGCCTTCCCTTACTAATCATATATATTAAGAAAGGAGAGATTACTTCACTCATTCATTCATTTTCATTCATTATTGTGTAGAGATGTGACAAAGAGAAATGCATTGCTTATCCTCTCTCTGTTGGATCTTCATATGTACTGTTGGAGTCAATAAAAGTTTCTTGATCTTATTGGATCATGTTGAAGACTATATTTAGTGTTTCATCCCTTGGATATTTGGAGATCTAGTTTTTTATGTGAAACCCTAGGTTGTACTTGTTTAAGTGAAGAAGAAGAGGATATGTCTTACCTTAGAGGGCATGCTTCTATGATGCATTCTTGTTGGATCTCCTTGATGTGAGATAGGGTTTTCTTGGTTTTACCTAGAAAGGGTTTGGGGACATAGAAGATTGTACTATCCTCATGACAAGCCTATGGTATGTAATTGAACTTCATATTTATTTATAGTAGTGAAATTTCTAGTTGTCTAATACTTGGGTGAATCGTATCTCTGCTTTTGATCCATCTATATTCTTCATGGTTCGTAATTTCTAGCACTAGTATATGTCTTTCTAATTCGACATATGTTAAGGGTGAATATGTTAAGTAATTTAATATTATAATTGAATAATAAAAGGGAAATTTCTTCATGGTTTTTACAACTCTCATAAGTGTTTATAGATCTGCTATCCATGATAAGATTGTCCTAGAGGGATAAATATTAGTGGAGAACATTGTTATATTTTCTCTTGAATTACGGGGTTGTTAAGGATGGAAATATTTTTTCATTTCCACTATTTTTTTTATTTCATAATACTTATAGGGACAAAAACTAACATGGTTAATATCCTAGAAACCTTTAGTTAATAATTGAAATTTTCAAACTCTAACTTGAGCCAAAATTTCCACACATTTATAGTTTGTAGTTTAAAAGGAGGTTGACTAAGAGGTCGACTAAGGAATCAAATATGAGATCAAATGGGTGGTTGAATAATCATTTAATTAGTCATATAGTTAGAAAATAATAATTGATTAGTCCATTGAATAAGGTAGAAATTAAGGATTTCATTATGTACTCTAATCAATCTACGTGTAATTAATCTTCCTCACTTCAAATGATTTGGTTACATATTGGTGCTATATAAGATGTCCTTATCATTTTATCTATGATATGGTGATAAACATGTTGTGTATGTAAATATTTTTATTTCTTACACTTGTTTGTATGTTGAAATATGATATGTTGTGCTTAAGTGATGTAGACATATCTCTATACATAAAATCTATCTTGGAAAACTAGATATTTGATCTACCTAATCCTCTAATTCTTCAAAATTCACCATTTCATCCTCCATTAGTTCAATTTCATCTTAAATTCCTTCTCTCACCTATGAAGTTGGAAATAGTAAGAAAATAAATCCATCCACCACCTACCTAATGAGATGGTTCCAACATATCCTTAATAACACACATATCATTCATTTTAATAAATATATCCTAGAGGCCATAAGTACCCTCGATGTTACTTCAGACAATTTGCAACATGGATCATATTTACTTTTAAGGATCAATATCAGTATATCCAACCAATACATTTTCAAGGTAAAATATTTCACTATACTTGGGACAATTTGCAACATTGATCATATTTACTTTTAAGGATCAATCTCATTATATCCAACCAACACATTTTCAAGGTCAAAGATTTCACTATTCATGGAAACATGTATTTGTGAAAACACCCTATTCGTGCACTAGATTCATTTAAGGGGGGGAATTTGTCTAATATTTCCAAAACCAGCATCATAGACATTTCCACCAAACCAAGTGTTAGAAAAAACATTTTTCTTGGAGTAGCATGCACCCCTAAGAAACTTGTTGCTTACAAATCCTAATTTCAAGAATCATGTGATGTGTTTGCATGGTTTTAAATGGAAATATTGTTCATGGACCATATTATTATCGAACACTACATTGAAATAGAACCTTTTTCACAACATATTTGATACAAAAAACAACCTATTCACCCCCAAAAGTTCCCAATCATTAATGAATAAATTGGCAAATTGCAGACAATTAGTGGAATTTACCACATCACTTGCACATATTAGGCATCCAATATTTTCCCCTTCATTAAGAAGAAATGAAATAATATGGCTCATACTAACTTTTATGACCTCAATTAGGCCTTCCCCAAAGATGAATTCTCTAACACATTAATTTCCTAATATATTGATGAATGCATTTGTCATGAAGTATTGTCCTTCATGGGCACATTCTTAGAGTTCAAACATATTCAAATTCATAAAGAATGTTAATATAAAATTACATAGACCATACTTTGGGGAGATTTTGCTTATCATGTCATCCTATTCATACTAAATAATATTGGAGCCACCTTCCAATGTGGTATGTCTTATGTATCCACAACATGGTACACATTGTTCTACACATATCCACAACATCGTACACATTGTTCTATATATTCTTCATGATCTCAGGGCTAGATCCATTAAATTATGGTCACAGGAATTAATGGACCTATGCACAATATTAATTTTATACCAACAATACAACATCAGATTAAATACTCTTAAAATATTATTTAATGTTATGATTCCATGCGTCCTCGAGTTTATATATCAAAATAAGGTATTGTTTTTTATCTCTTGAAAGTCCAAATCATCATGGAACTAATTCCACCATGCAACCTTCACCAATTTCAAATCCTGCAAGTCAAAAATAGACATGATGTGAAGATTTATTCTTTGCATAGTTTTTTCAAGAACCATACCTTTGTCTAGGATGAGTAGTTGCATAAAGAATATGATTATTTTAAGTATTTTCTAACACTAGCACCCTTCATAGGCCCCCTAATTTCATTAAATATTTATTTCATGAAATTTCCTCCTTAGCTTACGTTGTGACCTGCATGCTAGTCCAATATCAACATGTCACCCTTGAGTACAAATCATGTCATATTACATCAATGAGAACCTATCGAACATTGTCGTACCATATAATATTTATGAGAAGTTGGACTTCACCATGGTAGATTAAGTGAAACATTTTAGTCGTTATATGCTTTGTCACCACACCAATGTCCCATTAGCATGCCATATGCAACTCATAATGATGTTCTCCTCAATAAAAATATCTTCATCATATCATTGGGTAACCCATGGCATGGTGATATCTTAGTTTATCTTTGCATAGATAAGTTTAGATACCAAATTTCTAATGAAAAATTTCCACACATCCACTAACAAACTCTTTGTTATCTCCTTCTCGTTGGAACTATCTATTGTCAAACTATTGACACCTTCTTATAGAAACACACGCTTTGTTATCTCCTTATCGTTGGAATTATTATTGTCAAACTATTGACACCATCTTATAGCAATGATATCTATCATGTTCTCAATCATTTCCATAACATAAATTGTGGTGGTCACTTGTCTAGAGTTTCCTCCTCTAGAAAGATCATTCTCAAAAGTATTTATAGCATTTCTCTTGCATGACTATGTCCATGAAATTAAGCATTCAGAGAACTACCAAATATTCCCTTAAAATAACAACCGCCATCTTCCCTACATCACATCGTCACCATCGATCCCTTTTGTAAATCGAGGATATACTAAATACATCATCATGTCAATTCACTACTTCACTAAATCGGTAGAATCAATGTCTACCTTCAAAAGATCTTCCCACATGGTAATTCTCTTCCTTTTAAAGAGCATGTGATTTCATCACTTGCTTCATAGCAGATATTTGAATGTGAAAAAAAATTCAAGAATCAAATCCTCTATGGTTTCATGTTTAGGATTTAAATATGTATTGACCACTCGATATTGTATGTAAACCTAGTTAAAAGTATCCTAAAAACCATGCTTCAATGGATATTCAAAATATATATATATAAATATAATCAAATGTTATTATGAACCTTATGGGAA
>SNQJ01S0091936.1:21908-32976 GCA_010110895.2 Picea sitchensis | reverse complement strand
AAAACCTATCTTCAAATAAATTATAGAAAATATCTTGAAATCATTAACTATCTTGGAATGAATAACTTGGGGAACCAAGGAGGGAGAAAAAAAAAGAGATGTTGTTAAAGACTTGAAGCTATGTGATTTGCATCCAATTATGGTGGATTTATTCAAGGCAAGGTATGTTTAGAATGTGAAGACAGAGTATAGATTAATGAATGTAGTTGTAGTGTAGAGAGGTTGTTGGATCTAGAATGCTTTTAAATCTATCCAATGACCTCTATACATTAGGAATTTAGAACTATGCCATTAGATGCTTAGAGTTGTATTCAATTAGCGTTTGGAAACACATCAAACTGAAAATTCTTCATGTGGACATCAGGGTTCAAAATTGAACCCGTCACAGCACGTCAAGAGCCTCTCAACATGTTCAAGAAGTTTGCTTAAAATTTTGCCCGTAAAAAAATGTGTATTTTTTGTTTTAACAATTTTTACAAAAATGTTAAGTAAAATTTTAAATTTCCTAGGAAGGGTTAACGTTTAAAATGCCCGTCATAGCAGTTTGAACTTTGTTGATTAGTATTATTAATTAAATATTTTAATTATGGGTTGATACGAACCGTTCCCATTGTCGTCCACTTGTTCTATCACATTTAATGGAAGGGGAAGCAGTGATCAAATTTGAAGGGTAGGTCCTAATTTCAGTGAGAAGGGTATATAATTATGCAACCCTTCCATGATGAAAAGTTTCCAAAAATATTTACATTTCAATTGAAAACAATAAATTAAGTATACACTTCATAAAAAAAATGTGTTAAAGAAAATATTACATTTCTGATAAAATTTATTTCTAGTAGAGAAATATTACAAAGTTTAAAAATGCTAGTTAAATTAAGTGACGTTACATATGATCCTTAAAAAGTGAACAAAAATAAGGCAACAAATGCAGTTGTTAAAATGTGCAATTTTGGAGGAAAAATTGTTCACTAAATTTAATAGCACTGCTAGAAACTCAAAATTAATCCATTTTAAATGCACAAATTTCGAGGCCGCAAAATATCCATGAAAAATGTATATCGAAATTTATTATTAAAAAAATAAAGATACTCATCTGGATTGAATAGAACATGAGAAAAATGTAGACATCACTTTTCTTTGATTAAAAAAAAAGAAAAAAAATCATGTCAACAAAACTTAAGAAATTCCAAAGTAGGGAAAATGCCTATACAAATATTAAATCTACAAGTTACAAGAGAAGATTTAAAATTTAAAGAAAAAAATCTCAACATTTAAACTAAAAACTAACTTATCACACAGATTCCTAATAACATATTGCTATATAAAGCACATCACACTTGTCCAAGAACATTGGACTCTTGTTAGGGTTCTCAACAAACAAACAATAGTTTCAGATCAATTTAAGAATTCTAAAAACCATTAGAAGATAAGAAAATCTTACAAAAGGCATAAACCATGATAGGGGAAGATCTATACTAAAATCATATATTTCATATTCAGAGTGTCATTACAAAAAATTAAAACTAGATACTTCATTTCTATACAGTCAACAAGAAGCCACAAAGATCCACATCAAAAAACAAGACAATGAAATTAATGCTACAAACGATGTGTCTCCTTGATCTTGGGCTTGGATGAGGCAGGGGTAAAAGAGTTATGGGGAATTCTCAAAATATTTGCAAAGCATTATCACACTGATGTACTTTCTCTTGGCTATGGGGAAAGAGAGCTATGAGGCATTTTCTTTTGGATATTTACTTTCTGATGTTGTACTCGTGTCAATTGAGCAGCTCAAGAGCCAAAAAAATAAAATCAATTAAACAAAGTAAGAATGTTTACAAGATGAAAAACTACAATGATTTGATTGAAGGCTTTCTTGTCAAAAAGGATTGAATGTTCATGGTGTGACGAGTTCAATTTTGATCCTTTCTCCTTACTGCACTTCTCAACCACAAAAACACTCTATCGACACTTTCTAAGCCAAAGCAATTGTGGAAGTTCATTCATGACAGGAAAAAAATATTTCATCATCGCACACAAGACACCCACCATTAGTATATTGACGTTGGTACTTCTTTCTCCTCATTCCCACTACACTTCTCACCCATACACCATCCTCTAGGCACTTTCAACACCTCTTCATTTTATATATGCTTTGGTACTTCTCTCCCCTCATTCCCACTACACATCTCAACCACAACACCACCCTCTAAGCACTTTAAACGACTCCTCTTCATATTTTGGGATGGGTGATAGAATCATTGTGGAAAAGCATGAATATATTGGAGGGACATTAGGTAATGTAATAGAAGGCACAATTGGAAGATCATGAGACCTAAATTGTAAAATAGTGGAATTAATTATAATGTCAGCTCTCACTTCACCATGAGGATGAGCTCATACACTCAAAAACTAAGTTCTGGATGAGCTCTTCTCATGGTGAAGTCAGGTCTTATTAGTATTTCAAAGTTGGACTGGCAAAGATGGATGGTATTCTCAAGCCCTGTAGATTTTCCAACAAAAAAAGTGACAAGAGCCCTCTAGATATTGCATCTTTAAGTAGTTGTTTCAAGACTAGAGGCTTATACAAAGGGTTAGGTTTTAATACCTTGTATTGGTCTACAATGCTTTAGGTGATTTTTCTTTGTTTTGTTATGAAATATTGTGGATTAGGGTTTAAAAAATACCTTCTCTGCGGCCTTAAATATGATACGGTCGGCCCGCAAAAGTTGCATCTACAAGGTCTTTAAATTTCTCTATCATGCTTTGACTAAACTTGATTTGTAAATAGATAGTATTAATGAGGGTATGTAGAGATGTGTAGAAAGCATCTCACCTTCCCAAGAGTTTTTCTGCTCACACACTTTCCACAAGCCTAAGTCTCACCCTCAGTTTGATGCATTATATTATCTAATTTGAATAAGCACTTATAAAGGTTTTGGATGGGTTCCATTGATTGTTGTACTTGGACTATTTTAGATGTATTTTAAATTCAAACTTATCGAGTAGTAGTATCTAGAGGGATCAAATCTTTAGAGGTGTAACAGTTTTTCACAGTGAAAAAAATTGAGGAAAAGTTTGTACCTTGAAAGAGTTGATTCCTCTTGATCCTCGACAAAATCTAACTTGATATGTATAAAAAAAAAAATATTGTTATCTTTTTATAATATCCATCTTGGTCCTCAACAAAATTGAAGTTGACATGTATAGATTTATTATTATTATTATTATTCTATAATTTCTTTCATATCCATATGTTAATGTTGTTACCCACCAAATAAGTCTATCACATATTGGGTTGTTGAATGCGCCTCTTGGCACAATAAGCAACCTTACTTTTCTTCACTTGCCTGGTGGGGTTTACAAGTGAATGGCCAAAAGTAAATTGAAAACATTGTGACCCTGTGAGTCTCAAATAAACGTGTAATTTCTTGTAAAAAGTGATGAAGATTTTTGTTGAAACTTTGGAAACATGATCACTACAAAGAAGCTCCCCTTTTGAAAATTCCAAAGTCCACAAGAAAGCTCTCAAAAATATTTTCCTACTGGAATGGGTTGGATGATATGGAAAATTTGATGTTTTAATCCATCTCGTATGCTCACACGTCATCAAATCCTAAAGTTATCAAATGTATAATGTGGCAAACTCATTATTTTAACATCCAGTTAATGTCATTAAGTACTTCCAAATCCCTTCAAAGGTTCAATACAATTTGTTGTTGCAACAATTTGACCATACTAGGGGAGGTGAGACACTCGAAGATACTAGCACTTATGAATCCTTAGATCTCATTAGTCCAAATGGCACATCAACTGTGCTTGGTAGAAATACACTTGATATATAAATACAAACTTAAAAAAAAACATCGCCCAGTGCTATTGGAAATGTAAGAAATATAGGAAGCTCCTTGTTGGAAATGCTCGCTCTTTTGGCATAGTTACCTAAGGAGCTGGAAGGAACTATGGCTCTTTGTTTTTGAATTAGAAATTTTGCTAAATTTCTTGTCATTCAAGAGTGCCTAGGATCACTGTGAAAAAGTGAGTGTCTAACAAAGACACAATTACTATTAAAGAAAGACAGTTCCGACGCATGAAATCAATTTAAAAATTGAATTAACAAAGATGAAAGAGTGGAGTGATTATGGTTGATTAAATTTGATTCTCCCATTGCTAGAGGCATCCTTTTGTAAAGGCTTACCTACAACATTCATTATCTCAAGAACACCTCTAGGCTCTTATTACGATGTAGCACAATGGATTTATCCTCGTACATTAAGGGAAATATGATACCTTTGGAGTCTTCAAAACTAAAAAATGGTTTTCTACACAAGGTTAATTATGAATCCTTGAAGCCAATTGCATTCAAGGAATAATGAGCAAACTCTGTAAATTTGGTCTTTTCATATTGAAAATAAGAGAGTTGTCAACTTGGTCTTGAAAGAAGAGTTATGGAAAAGAAGATTTATGGATAACTTGACAACTTGATTTAAACTAATAGAAATCAGAAAATAGAACAGATGCACCTGATATGTTGATGTCACAATCTTTGCCTTCAAATGTTGGTCTTCTCATCACTATTGCAAGCAAACCCATATCTTTAACTTTATCACAGAGCTCTCTGACAATAATGGTGGACTTGGGTTTCAAATCTTGGACCTGTTTAATCACTTCCATGATGGTATACAATGGATTCACAGTGGTTTCAACCACCCCAATTGAAACAATCCCAAAGAAACAGACTTGGGAATAAACAGAATTGGGAAAAGCAGAGCACCACATCTCCTTTTGTTATACCCCACTGACCAAATCTACTACCCACCACGCTAACCTTATCTTTGAATTCTGTGAAGCTCACTTTCTCGCGGGAATCTGCATCTGCCAGTGCCAATCTGTGATCATAGGATAAAGAATCTCTAAACATGAAGGAGACCATGTCGACATTCTCATCCTTTAAAAAATTCAATGGCGACCTCAAAGACTTGAATATTTCCTCCTTCCCAAAACCAGATTTTTCCATCTCAATTTCGTTCATTTGTTTGAAAGTTTGTGTAATTATGTCTTGTTCTGGGTCCGTGTCAGCATGGCGAGTAGGGATTTTCAGAATAGATGAAGGGAAAGGAAAGGTCCAGAGTTCGAATCTTCATCGTTGTGCATCAATTCCATGGTGGATAAGTTTGTGAAGGAGCTGAAAGAAGCTCTGGTAGTTGATATTCAGGATAAGATTATGAAGGAGGGGAGATGCAAAGTTACATTAAGGAATGAGAGCATGAAGTCGATGAACGAGAGGCCTCCTGAAAATCTGAACTTGAGGTAAATATCTACATTTGATTGTAAATCACTTTCATTCTTAAATATCGTGTACCCTCGTAAATTTCATGACAGAAGTGTGAGCAAATTTCAAACTAATACTACGGGTACATTAATTTCCACAGGGCAAGATCTACCAACCAATTTCCACAATTTAATTTATGATTCAAAATATTGTTATGATCTATGGTAAGTGTGGTTTTGACAGGGTGCACAACTTGCCTAAAGTAGACATTGTTTGATGACGTGACTCTAAGAACAATAGTTGCATAGTATGGCTCGATATAGGTTGTTGACCCTAGTTATATTAGGAGGGGTGAAGGTATTTCCCACTGTGTATCCTCCAAAACCTGGAGTCATGGGAGGGATATGTGAAGTCATGCTCCCCTAGACATGTGATGATGAATGTCAGTTTCCTACTGGGGAATCTTGGTCGAGATGTATGACACTTTTGCTTATGTGTTCTAACTGAAGTTAGGTCAATATAGTTGAAACTCCAACTTAGTGTGAGTAGTGAGTTGTGCCCCCCTATGTGGTTTGATCAAGATTTATAAATCAATGTGATCAATGTGTTTGTGTCATTCGGTGAGCTAGGTGTCATTGATCATTGCGATTGTATCATTCTGTAGGTGTTGTTGTACCAGTTTTCGCATCAGTGTAGGGAGAAATAGGTGCTCGTATTTGTAGTCCAGTAGAGGAAAGGATAGGATGGAAGATGGAAGTAGGTTAGGAAGGAAGGATTATTCGATGTTAGTTGAGATTATTGCTTGGGAATTAAATGTGCCACTCGTGTTTCTCACTTGGTTCCAAAACACTTATTTTTATTCCCTTTTTATATTTTAAGTGTAATGATCAATTATCGATGAATTATTGTAGTTTTGTTAATTAATGTTACTAAATGATGCATTTGTTGTCCTCGTGCCTTGGTGTCATCATACAGGAAGTATGCACTAGAGACAGTAATTGATTATCATTAGCACATGCACATGCTATGTGTCTGCTAGCTATGCACATGTACCCTACACATGTACACTAGTAAAATTAATTAATGTATTAATTATTAAACTAGATTATTAAGTATTTAATTGAATGGTTTAATGACTATGTAAATTATATTACATACAAAAATATCTAGTAGCATTATATAACTTATTTGACTTGATTGATGGTTGGTATGATGAATTAAATGAGTATGGTGGGTTTCCATTTTCATTTTGGGGAAAATTGTCAAATTGCATTTATAAGTTGCATGAGAAGAAAGACTTTGCATTTATTTATTGTTATTTATGAAAATAATTTATATTTTAGTTTGATTTTAACTTTCTCAAAAAAATCTAGATAAGAGAAGTTGATGGCTATTAAGGAGGGTGGTTGAGGAGACTTGGGGAAGGGTGTATGAAAAATTGATAAATAGGAGAGGAGGTTGAGAGGTTGGAGGAGGTTAGGAGGTTGGATCATTCTTGGAAGATATATTTATTTTGATAGACTTCTTAGAGAATATGTGTTTTGTTGTTCTTGGAATCACAGACACGGAGGGCCAAGAAACAAAAGGTTTCTTGGAGCTAGGAAGCTAGCTAGGCTCCTAGTTGGCTGGGAGGATTCGTGGGAAAAAAGAAAAGAATGCTTGGAAAAATCTTCCTACTATTGGCAGGACTACATTGAAAATGGTCATCTTCAATAGACCATGGAGGAACTATTTTGTTAATATTTATTCATTATGTTTTTGAAATTTTATGTGAAAATAAAAATCTTTGTTTACATCAAATATCTTAATGCATATGTGTATAAATTGTCACTTATCCTCTCATGGAGAGGCATTACACCTTATAACTACCCATAAGTAGAAAAGAGTGAGATTGAGTGTATGATTCAAGAAATGTTAGAGGTCGACGTCATTCAACCTAGCCAAAGTACTTTCTCTTCACTAGTGTTGATGGTTGCAAAAAATGATGGTTCATGATGTATGTGTACAGATTATAGACAACTCAACAAAATGGCCATTGAAGATAAGTTTCATATTCCTGACATTGATGAATTATTAGATGAATTGCAAGGAGCAATTTATTTTACGAAGTTGGATCTTCACTCTATATATCATCAAATTAAAATGAGGCAAGAAGACATTCCCAAAACAACCTCTAGAACATATGAAGGTCATTATGAGATTTTGGTTATGCCATTTGGCCTTACTAATGCACCTTCAACATTTCAAAGCTTGATGAATTATGTTTTCAAACCCTTACTAAGAAAATTTGTGTTAGTATTATTTGATGATATACTAAACTAGAGCAAATCAGGGGAAAAACATGTACAACCATGGGGGCTTCACCTTGTTGACCAATATCTTATTATGTTCATTCATAAATGGGGTTTAAAATTATGAAAAATAAAGTCAATATATTGTAGGTATTGGAGGGGGTATTAATGGGTTTGTAGGTATTGGGGGCTATAAAATGGGGTATCTAGTAAAAATGGGGGTTTTTAATAATGGAAAGATGTATTGGGAGGGGGGTTAAACAAAATTATTTATGAGGTATTTATCAATATCTAGTGAAATTAGGGGTATTCGTTAATATCCCATGAGCGCACATGTTATGTCATGGGTTCATTGAGTGAAGTCCCTATGTGTATTGTTGGGGATATTTTTATTTTCAACTCACTAGTTTAGTGGAAGCTTACTGGAGCTAGTTTTGTTTTAGACTTTCTATCTTAGACCATCACTATTATGCATGAATTACTAAGAAAAACTCATTGCTTGTTCGCTTTTCTTAATTATGGAATGTTCTTTCCTATATGAGTGTATATCACTTATTCATTGTATTATGATTGATTAGCTCATTGGAGTAGTGTGAATAGATTAATTCTCATTCTTCCATATTGAATCTCTCATCCTTTTTTTGACAAGCTTGGTTTGTACTTGCTTTATCTAGGTCTCTTGTGCATGTTTCCATGAAACATTGACATGGTATCATAACCGAGCTACTTGGATCAAACCAGACAAGCCAAAGGAGAGGGAAATCGAAGTTTTGAAGAGCGTAATCCGTGTATTTGGCAGTGTTGCACCCTCTCCCTATTGAAAGGTGTGATACTCGTAGGAAAACTTACGAAATTACAAATGTCACAAACAGTGTCACACTTTAGCCTTCACACGGGGTGCGACAATGTCTCATTGTGGCCTTCACATGGGATGCGACAGTGTCTCATTGTGTCCTTAATAGGAAGACACTTCAAGGTAAAAGAAGATCATGATAGTTTGAAGTACTTCTTGGAACAACAATTATCTTCAGAAGAGCAACAATAATGGGTTAAAAATATTCTAGGTTGTGACTCTAAAATTATCTACAAAAAAGGAAAAAAAAAATATGGTGGCAGATGCACTTTCAAAGATAGAATAAGACATAGAGGGTTTAATGTGTGTTATTTCCATTAAACAATTTGATTGGGTGGAACAAGCAAGGATAGAATGGAAGCAAGATCAAAAGGTATGCAAGATCATTCAACAACTAAAAGATGACCCAAGTGCATTAGGTAAATTTGTGTGGGAGAATGGCTTACTATGGTATCAAGATCACTTATATTTATGTAAGAAATCCCAAATCAAACAGAAGGTCCTTTTGGAATTGCACACTTCTCCTATAAAAGGACATTCATGGTTCTTGAAAACTTACCACGTGATCAAGAAGAACTTGTTGAGCACACACTTATATTGAGAGGGGGGGGTGAATAAGTATAAGACAATTTTTTACTTTTCAAACATGCATCAACCATAGAAATCAATCGCATATGAGATCTATTAATTATATAACATGGAACAAAATATTTATGTGGAAACCCTTTCAAGAGAAAACCATAAAACTTCTCTTTATAATACTTTGTAGGCACCTGTTGGATTACTGAGAGGGGGGGTGAATCGGTAATAGAGAAATTCAATCCTTTTTAACCACAATATGCAAGTGTTATATCAATGTAGCATTATCATCCAATATTTGCAGAGTAAATAAACAATGAACAAATGAGCAATCATACACATACACAGTACACCAGTGTTTTTACGTGGAAACCCAAAGCGGGAGAAAACCACAGAATGTTTTTTCTGATATGTCTTTAAGAATTACATTCATTAGAAGCACCAACTTCTTTTGTTCTCTAGCTGCAATTGGAAGGAGGCTCCAACCCCCTAATTTCTCAGGCTACAACCCCCCAGTTTCTCAAGCTACAACCTAAGGGAAGATCCAACTCCCTAATTCTCTGGCTACAACCAGAAGGAGGCTACAACTCCCTATGTTCTCCGACTACAACCGGAAGGTGGCTACAACCACCTGTCCTTGCCCCGTCCAACCGCCCTGATGTAGAAGTAGAATGATGGAACCACTCTCACACTACCACTATGAGATATACTATTGTAAAAATGTACCAATCAACCTGCACCAACAACCTGTAACAACATGTACTAATAACATGTGCCAACATATACCATACATCAACATGTACCTCAACCCGTACTATAAACAAGTGCATCAATCATGCACCAACCTGTACCAAACAACATATAATCAAACAATACCAAAAATAAGTACATCAACAATGCACCAACATGTACCTCAATCTGTAATAAACATGTACCATAAACAAGTGCATCAACCATGCACCAACCTGTACCAAACAACCTGTAATCAACATGTACCATAAACAAGTACATCAACAATGCACCAACTTGTACCTCAACCGGTAATAAACTTGTACCATAAACAAATGCATCAACTATGCACCAACCTGTACCAAACAACTTGTAATCAATCACTCATCAACTATGACTCATCAAGATGTACCAACATCATCAACTATACACCTCATGTATGTGTCAACTCATCAACTACTTGTCTCTACCATGTACCCAACATGTACCTCAACCAAAAGCCCTCATCAATTTCATCATCCATATATGATTTGTAACTTTGTAATAGACCTGGTGTATACAATCACATACCTACAAACCTTCCTTAACTTTAACAACAAGAGACTAGCATTTTCATCAAACTTTACTTTAATCTCACATGACTAATTTTGGATTAGTCAAAAACCCTAACTTGAAATAATCATAAATATGTACCTGTAATGAATAAAGATATAAAAATGGTACACAATGTTCTTCAGTGTCTTTTATTCAATTCCTCCAGACTTCACTACTTGGAACCTCTCAGAAAAGGAGTTATAACAAAAATGGCATACCTTGTTGAATTTTGGCTTATTCTAGAGAGCGAACTTCTAGAGCATGCCCCACACGAAATATTTGTTGTATGGATCTGAAAATTGTACACATAATACTACAGACTATACTCTAACCAATACATTTGGTCTTACTGAATTTGGTTCTGTTATGAAGAAGTTATGACGTTTTTACCCGAAACACCTGTTTTAGACTAGTTTCAGGACTAGCCACAAACCCTATTTTTCACGGCGTGTAACTCCAAAAATACAACGACCCACAAGCTGAAATTTGTATCATAGCTACTTGGATATGTTTCCTCAATGGCCTCCCAATTTCACGGTCTGAATCATTCTATAAAAAAAAAATTATTGCGAAAATAGTGAGATGACCTGTAAATAACATACCTTAGAAAGCATCATCAAAAGAATTTATCCTCCCTTGAATTTCGGCCTTCTTTACTTCACCTTCCCTTTGAAATTCGGCTTAGATATCCTTTGGTTACCTCGGTCACTTGTAGATATTCAATATGTTGAAGTGTGATTAAAATGAGAG
>SNQJ01S0091935.1:19761-31079 GCA_010110895.2 Picea sitchensis | reverse complement strand
TGATGACCTCATCTACTTTGCTCATGTCTTCTATACTAATTCCTGAAATCCACCACAACAATTTTTACTTGGGTTCTGTATTTTATTTGTATCATCAATTCACTTGGGTTCTGATTCCTGAAATTCACTTACATTCACCAAGTGTCATCAATGCCAAACCCTAGTTGTAAACCTTCCACCAAGAAAATGACAAAAATAGCCAAAAGAAGCCTCCTTCAACAAGTGCACACTAGTAATTTCAGCCAAAACCCTAAAAGAGGGTGCAAATTTCAGACCTCACACAAGTGTGAGTGAAAGATGATGATTAAAAGAGAGTTCTAAATCTCTTACTTATACAATAGCAATGACCTTAATTAATTTTTAGGTCACAAAAGGTCGACATGGCCAAAAATACATAATAATATTGTTTTTTACATTAAATGTCAAAATCAAACCCTAATCAAGCAAAAGTGATGATGCCATGCCCTTTTATGGTGACGTTAGGCCCCTTTAGGGAAACATTGGCTTCCTGGAGCAAAACGTTTGGCCTCCTTAGGCCTCAGAAACATGCCACACGTGCCATAACTGCCTCCCAAAACCTCCACAATCATTGGATGACGTCATGAGTGTCCTGGGTGACGTCATGGGCCTTCTAAGGCCAACGTCCTGGTGGAAAGGGCACAACCCCCCTGGGTAAGGCTCTGCTAAGCTGCCTCTGGTGGAACGTCCTCCTCTTCTCCGATGCAAACCCTCTAATCTGTCTCTGCCCCCTGTTGGGGTCTCAACATCCATCTGATGGGCTTTCAGCCCCATGGAGGTCCGAACTAATCATCTCCCCATGCGTACCTGTCCATAATGGTACCTGTCCGTTAGGTATGCTCCTGCACATCAACAGATACGCCCAAATGGGCTCGTAAGTCACAAGGATCATAGCAATGTCAATCACATCTAATCATCAATTTTATCAAACATGTGCATAAAACCCCTTTTATTCAGTCAAGTGTTTCAAAGACATTATACAAATCTGCAAGCTAAGTTTGGAGGAAGTGACAGGGCATCCTATTGGGCCAACGCTCACTAGATGTGGGGTGTTTCTGGGAGAGATCAAATCCAATCCATGTGAGTGGATGAAATGGATAAGGGATGCCTAGGCAAGGGGTGCAGCGATAGCAGGGAAATGCATGGCTTACCTGTGGGTGCCTCTGTAGAGGCTGAGTTGCACCTGTCATGGATGCAAATGTTTCCAAGCCCAATCATGCCTTTTATCGTTATTCTTATTGCTTTTTCTTCAAGAAGCTAGTCAGGGGACACTGCCCTGGCATGGTGACCAGTTATGGCAATGTTACCCATAAGTAATTTCACGGAAATGAGAAGGTTGGCTCGTGATGAGACCCCCTTTCTCTTGGCTATGCCAACAAGAGCCACTACCCTGGCGTGGTAACCAGCTGCTAGTAGTGTCATACCGGTAGATGCCCATGGACCTAATAGGCTGGCTCGTGATGAGACCCCCTATCCTCTAACTAGGTCTTGTTTTATTACTTTTTATGGGTCCCTCTGTTTCTTGTTGAGAAGCCTTTGACTGCTTTCTCGGGGATCCCTGGGCGAAGCATCTCGAGGTTTTATTTTAGGCTTTTATCTTTTTGCCAGTTTTTTTTACCCTCTAGGCCTTTAGCCCCTTCTTCCCACTAGGTAAGGTGCAACCCTTAAATATTTGGCCAACCCAATGCCCGGACCAGTGAAATGGGATGGATGAGCGGGAGAAAGATGGAAAGTGGTAAGTATGGTGGGAGCGGATGATGGCTTCTCATGAATCTCCCAGTGGCAACTCAAAACCTATGGGCACAAGCTTACTAGGGCATCTTGTCATTCCCCCCAGATATGGTCAAGTGGACAGGCATAAGATCCAAGCACTCGTTAGAAACAAAAAGAATTACATGCACATATTGAAAGGTTTTGAGGATCAGAGTGACACATACCATGATACCCGGACTGATTACCTCATGGAGCAAGATCCACTTCTACTACAGGACCAGGCCAAGGTGATGGATGTTGTTGTTGTTGACAAAGTGGAGGCGCTGAAGGAAGAAAAGATGGGCCCTCCAGGGCCATGCTCAAGTCGATCTGGCTCTCGGTACTCCATGTCTAGGACATGTGGGCCTCGATACATAATCTCCTTAGTTATCCCTAAGGTGGGGGATAACAGACACCTTCCCAGAAGAGAAGTCGACCCAGATAGAAGGACAGGAAGGCTATAAATAAGGAGGTGCCTTAGCTCATTTTTCCACTCACTCACACTCTCTCAGCTACACAAAAGCAAGGTGCAAGTTTGGAGAGGGTGACGCAGTTGCTGCAATGACTCAGTTTTCTTCTTGTTCAGTCTTTTAGTATCTCTCTCTTGTGCGCTACTCCTTGAGAAGGTGTGATGTCTTGGTGTAGTGTTGATGCTGCAGCTGTGGTGATATTTCTGGTTGAGCTAACCTTTGTGCTAGGGTTTATCTGTTCGGACTTGCTTTGTGAACAGAATCTATCTAAGAAAGGTCGTTGGGTTTTTCCCCCATTTGGGGTTTTCCCAGGATAAATCTCTTGTGCTCTTTTTGTCTCTTGTTTATGCAGCTACTGCTCAGTACTTGATATATATATGTTAATGGTAATTAAGTAAAAGAACACAAGTAACTCTAATGCTCTGTAAACAAGGAAAATCTAACATGATAGTGTAAACTTGCAAGGCAAATGTGAAATAAACAAATGTTTTGGGACATCCTTTATAAACATGTTTATTGGACAGCTGCTCTATTAGGGTACCTGTCTTTCTTTAAGAAGGCAAGGTTTGTGCTAAGTTCATCCTCCTAGGAAATATATCTCATGTCAACTGACCTAGGGTCTTACTCAGAGATGTTTTCCATCCTTGAATGGGTTGGTCATGTAAACAAAGCTCTGCCATGAACCTAATTTGGTAGTTTGTGTGATCTCATATCACAGACAGACTTATTTTTTGCTAAGAAAATAAATAAATAAAATACCTGCTGAGCACGCTTGTAGTATGCATCATAATACCCAGCTGAAAGGGCATAAGTTCCCATCAAAATTCGTCTCTTCACCTGAAAGCAAGAATACAACCATCATGTCCATGGTTCGTAGGTCAATTCATAGGAAAATATGTTGCTTGATTGCATGTAACAGTTGCTGCTAGAAAGGTGAAACACAAGTTCAAATGATATAAATAGATAGTTACTAAAGATTGAACAAAGAAATATAGGCATAAAATCAATTAAAGAAATGAAATTTGAGAATCTAAATTTTAATGAGATTTTGAAATCTGAAAATAATCAAATTTGAGAATCAGAAACTTAAATAGTGAAATTATTAGGCCAAATAATATAACAAAATGAGAAACAAGATAATATGATTTGCATCATCCGTATGCAGTAAAAACAATGGAAACCAGATAACCCTGGAGTGCAGGTGCAATCTAAGGCAAGAACTGATACAGAAAGGTTAATGGTTCCCTAACCAAGTATTCGAACATTTGTGCTTGAATTACAAAATGTAAAAACTGGACTGCTTCTGGCCTTGAAATGCAGTACCATAACATTCACAAGCAAAGTTATGGTCATAAAATAGCTTACTACGACAAAATCATTCTGGCATCAAAATATACACTTACAGTTGTAAGGTAGCTAACTACAAACCTCTTGACCAAAGCCATTGGATCGGGAGGAACCGTACATAGATTCCAAATCATCAGCAGGAACTTGAGACCCATACCTGTACCCGCAAGGAATAGAAACATGACATTAAATTAGTACCAGATGAAGCACACAGACTGGTTGGCATATTATACAGGCTGATGGCAATCCATCACCCACTATCAAAAACAGCTTGCAAGAGCACTAACAAATGGCTCCTTTGGAAGTGAAAAGAAGTCCTTTCTATTGAATACTCATACATTTATCCAATGCTTACACATTCTTTATGATTCAAGAATTGAGAAAAGATAGACAAGATATATCGCAGAACATAGTAATGTGGAATAAACAGTCCCTGTTTATTACAAGATTGACAGAGTATTTCTGCAAATATATAATAAAATATTGAGTAATGAATGATTGATATGAATGATGTTTACAACTCATGACAGTATATATATATACATTGACTGATCACGAGATGAAGGGGTGTGTGACAATTGCAGATATCGGCGGTATATTGCCAATATCATGATATATCGCAAGTTTCTTAGGCAAGCGATAATATTGCCATAAAAAAGTCATGATTTTTTCTGCTGCCAATGATATCGCCATACATTCAAACAAATCACGATTTTTTCCTAAAGAATCACGAGTCAATACAAAATATCACCAGTCTATGCACAGGTCCATTATAAAGCTGAATTTTTTTTTAACTCATTCTGAAAACAGGTTGAAGGGGTTTGGGATAAAAGGAGATGTTACCACACAAACTAGCACCTTTAGCTTAAAGTCCCAAAAATGGATGCTAGCCTTGTGGAACTTAGGAGGTTGGCCACTATCACCTCACCAACTCTCCTCTCACTTTAGACAAAAGAAAAACCTAAATCAAGGGAGGTATCCCTAAGGCTTAAATAGGATCACTTCCTGTAGTAGGAGTGGAAGTAAAGAGAACCTAGCAACAAATGTAGATGGAAAAAGGATGAAATAAAATGAGATGGGCCTGGGATGATGACTGAAAGGGAGACCAATGCCTCACCTACTTGGGCTATGGAGTCACTTTGGCAATTTCAAGAGGGCAAGTCGAGGGTTTATAGGAAACCATGTGACGTGTTCCAAACACCTAAACTTGGCTCAACAATAGGTTTTGGAGATTAGGATTTTACAAGATAAGTGAGGGAGAGGGTCACTTAAGATCCACTACTCAAAGCAAATGTAAGTTAGCCCCTTACCCAAGACTATATACAAACGCATTTAATCCTATGATGTAGAATGAGTAAAGTTGTGATCTTTAAAGGTGGATGATTAGAGAGCATCGGACGCGAGTTAACTACATCACTATAGACTCCCCATCACTATAGACTCCCCCAATGTAGCAAAGTGCTCCTCTATGGCTTTATTTGCCTCTGACATTCAAAATCTAGCAAAAATTTTAACCTCCAAGTATGTGCCTTAGAACATATCCACAAATAAAATTACACAAAATAACCACAACACTTACAGAGAATAAAGGCAAAGTCCTCCAAAACTTAGAGCTAGTTTGCTCACAAGTACTTCCATTTCTCCACTATTCCAATCCATGTTGTAAATGGAGTGAGCAAATCCTTATATAGATTTGAGTTCTAACTCCTCATACAATAAAAAATGATTTATTCTCCTAGATCCACTTTTCTCTCCAAGGAATACAATAAAAATGAGATCCTCAACTACTTGCTTACTAAAAGTGGAAATAAGTTAGTTGAGATCTCAACTTCCTCCAATAAAATACTCTAGGAAAACATAAATATTATTATCTCCCCTAACTAACTCCAACAACCAAGTCAAGAATGAACAAACTAGGAGTTAGTTGCAACTTCTTTCCAAGAATAGAAGCAAGTAGTTAGGGTGCCTTCCTTAGCATGAGAATAGACAAAGTCATGCTTCCAAATAACAAATTTTATCAGTATCTACAAGTGCACCCTTCTAAGAGAGTCACAGGTGTGATAGGACATGTGCATACGAATAGTAAGACGTGGTGCATGCAAAGCAATCTCATCCACAAGTGTAGCAAGGTGGATCCATGTAGAAAAAGCCAAGTGGACGTCCAAGTAGCCATGCATGCATGATCCCAGGGAAAATAATGTGTTGGAGAAGCAAATAGACACTAAAAGTAGATGGACGCCCTCATGGAGAAGTGTGCTAGGCCATCAAGATCAAACTCCCACATGTGACCATCTCCATGTAAGTCAAAACCTCCAAGTAGCACGTGTGCATGGTCCAAAGTGGTGAATGGCATAGATAAGTATGCAAGGCAACCTCATCTAGTAAATAGATGCATGAAGTAGAGGAGCGCTCAAGTGGAGTATGCCAAGTCATCAAGTCCAATCTCCAAGTGTCATGAAACCCTCCAATCAAACCCCAAGATGCTAAAATGTGATGAAAGAGAGGATCGTTCCATATGGGTAAGTGTTTATTCTAAAGATAATCATCGTGAGACATGAGTAGACTCTTAAAACCCAAAAACGCTCAAACCCAAAGTGCCACGTCAACTGCCATCCTCCAAGTGTTGAAAACCCCTAAAATTTGAATATTGTGCCAACGTGTTGGAAATCCATGGAGGAGTAGGGCGTTCATCAAAATGAAGTGTCTAATCCATCAAACATGATGACAAGGACCAAATAGACACCATAAAACCAAAAACGCCCCGCCCAAGGAAAGTATTCTGTCAACCATGCCAAATTGCAGTCTTGAAACCCTAACATACTGGAAATGTGCCAAGGAAGTGAAAGCGCACCAAGATGAGTTGTCTATCATGTCAATCATGCTTGTAGAAGTAGAATAGACACTCCAAGAGGATCGACGCTCCATCAGAAATCCAGATCTCAATATGCCCTAGCCAATCCACCCAAGGTTTTGGAAACATGCCCAAGGAGTGAGCACTCTAAGGGGGCAAGTGTTCAACTTGTTTGATATCATCATTGGAGTACAATAAACAAAATAAATGCTAGAACACTCCTCAATAAGTATGCCATCATCACGACCCTGACCAATTCCCTCAAGGTGCTCCAATGTTAGCAAGAAGATGGGCGCTCCATGAGGTAAGATATCTATCTAAATGAATATCCTCATAGAAATGTAATAGACATATAAATATCAAGAGCACTCCCTCAAAAGAGAAAGGATCAAATCACCATCCAAAACCCCCCTGGGGTCTCCAATCAAGACATAGTCACCATCATCAACCAAGGCATCCAACATCGACAACATCAAGGTCCATCCTCAAAAATAAGGTATGTACCCCTGCAAAGATGTCTTTACCACTCATGTCATATGAGGGGTAACATCTGTGTCCTACTTGGCGACATGTACTCTTAAGAGAAGAGAGCATGAGAATCCCAGAATCTCATGTTTATACCTATAAGAGAACTCCTTCAAGCAAATGGAGTGAATGGACGGTCTATGTCTCATCACATAAAAATTGACTTTACAATGAAAGAAGGGCACAAGCCAACAATGTCAAAGTACATGAAAAATGCTCATAATAAAGAGCTTATTCTTATAATCTTATAATCTTATAATGTATTTCAAAGAATTATTCCTCCGACTCCTACTCTACATGAGAAAAATACAAAAGCTAGGTGTAATCATACAACCAATGAAGCTACCCTAGCTCTTTGCTTATATAGAAGATTCTTCTATTTTGTTTGGTAATGAACAAAAATAGAGAGAAATCAAACATTATATACATATGAGTTGAATCTCCTTGGAAGCAAGGTTGGAATCATCATGGAGGAGAGCCAAAATGTCATACGCATGCCTAAGATGGCATTCACCTTTACATCTTTCTTCTATCCAAAGTTGGATAGGACTACAATACTCATCTTGAGAATAAATTATATCATCAAGAATAGGAATACTTTCATCCATATCCTCAAGGATTACATTCTTAGGGTTCTCTATTACAAAATCTTCTTGAGAAAAGCATGAAAACAACTTACAAGAAGAATTTTTAGATCTAGAAATTAGTTCTTGTGTGTATGTGATGGTTGTTTCGTCCTCATAAGAAGGCTGAAAATTTATGTACTTTACATATGAATACATAATTTATTGTTCCATACAATTTCCAGCAAGAAAAACAACATTTACACCATTTAGTTGGCTCTTGAGAGATGCCTTCTTCAATAGAGACACATGCATCTTTATCTTCACTGTCATGTCTTTAACCTTTAACAAAACTTTGAGCTTGATCTTCAATATCTTCATGGATAAGATCAATAGTTGCCTATTGATCTTCTTCATCATCATTTCCTTCAAGCTCTTGGGCTTCATACAAGGAGTTTTCAATGGGATCAAAAGATAGCTCTTGATCTTCTTGCTTGGAGGCTTGGGATTCTTCTTTATCTTCTTGTAGGGTCGCCATATAGTTTTCAAAGCCATCTTCAAACTTTTTCAAAAGGGGACCCCAACATTTGAAGAAAACATTGAATAAATCTGTATAAGAAGATATTGTCCTACGACCACTACAATAACTCACCCAAACCCTTTGCTTCATTTCCAAAGAAAATACAAATAGCTTGATCAAGATATCCGCATGTGTTACATAAAGTTTCAAAACATATTCCGAGAATGATACAATGTGTTGAATAGCATGAGATTCAATACCATCAAACTTTGGAAGATTTTCTCTCTAATTTGGAGGGCATTCAATTGGATATCCAACAATTTCTTTTAGATCAAAGAAAAGAAAAACTCATGAACTTCCATGGAACCATTTTACGTTATCTTCAATTTTTCTAAATGAGAGATCAAATCTGAAAATAAAACCAAAAAGACACATTTTCATACTTTACCCAAATGTAGAGTAGTGGAGACGCCAAAGTGAACTTGATGTCTTCAAAAGTTGTTTGATTCACCCAAAAAACAACTAGTCTTCGAATTTGCAATCGGGAAAAGGACTCCTTCCCTCGATGGAGATGCCAAGATGAGAAAGATCTTCAATAAGCACCCTCATCCAAGGTTGTGTAGTTAATCTACAAGATGTCTTCCGAGAAATAGACTTTATCCCTAGAAACAGTGCCAAAATGTTACCATACAAACTAGCACCTTTGGCTTAAAGTCTCAAAAATGGATGTTGGCCTTATGGAACACAAGAGGTTGGCCACTATCATCTCACCAACTCTCCTCTCACTTTAGACAAAGGAAAGACCTCAGTCAAAGGGTGTATCACTAAGAGTTAACTAGGCTCACTTCCTGTAGTGGGAGTGAGACTAAAGCAAACCTAGCAACAAATGTATATGGAAAAAGGATGAAACAAGATGAGATGGGCTTGGGATGATGAATGAAAGGGAGACCAATCCCTCACCTACTTGAGCTATGGAGTCAGTTAAGAAATTTTAGGAGGGAAAGTCGAGGGTTTATAGGCAGCCATCTGACGTGTTCTAAACACCTAAACTTGGTTCAATGATAGTGTTGACGTGCTCTCTGTGACCTTGATCAACAGCAAGGGTTACCCCCAATGAGATGTCCCAATTAGACCTCACACCATTTGGAATAGGGAGCCCATCTGGATTCTAGCCCAAGAAGCATTGCTAGTGGAGTTTACCGATTGTGGCCCAGTCCACCGACGATGGTTACTAAACTAAAGGGTGAAATGAAACTAACCTAAGATGTAAGCGTCCGAACGAAACTAAAGGTAACTAGAAAGTAAACACAAGACCATACATGCTCCTATCAATGGCTCAAGAAATAGTTCACAGAGAGAAAAGACAAGAATATGAGTAAATAACTACAAAACCAAAATAGTCTAGCATTTAAAAAGTCATTTACAATCCTATGTTCACAAATTCAGACAAATATTCCTTGAAAAACAAAAATAAGAATGCAGCAAACACACATAAGAATATTCTATAATGTGAAATGCATTCTTACACAACCCCAATGCTGAGCAAAACGTAATAAAATAGTCCACAACACGTGCAACACAGGAATCAGAGTTCTCCAAAAAATAGATTCGCCAAACAAGATTCTTCTCATTAAAGTTTCAGTAGTATTACATGAAAGCTCAAAGAACCAAAAGCCCCTCATTCGAGTGTAATCCCTTTATTTATTGAAATTCACCTTGATTGTTAGCCTTCCGTCTTCTCGACTCTTGGCCTTCTGTTTGCAAACTTTTGTCTCTATCCTCTATGTAATGATGAGGAAACACTGACAACAGAGAAATTTTGATTTACCACCTCCTACATCATATGCATTCACATTTCGAATTTGTCCTTTTAGTGCTTGTGGGCCATCATGAATTTTGGTCCTAGTTCACCTCGCGCAATGTGATCAATAAGATGGACAGGATGGACATCTCTTGCCTTTGTGCCTATGACTTGACTATCATGAGATATGTACTTTATTCGATGTCGTTTTAGCCCGATTCATGTTTGTTGATTGTTGTTCGCGTGCTACTATGTCACCCTTTGTTGAAGATTACTTTGGCAAAGACGTTGTTGTGTAGCAGTGTATGCTCTTTGTCCTGATGAATAGCAGTTGTGTCTCTGTAGTCACTCCTTTGCACACTGTGTATTCAAATTTCTGAGTATGGTCTACTTCCAGCACTAGTACCTACGTGCCATTCATCACAAAATAGATGAGTTGCCAGTATAAAACTTCGAAACATAATTTAAAAAGGTATTCAACATGAAGAAATTAAATAGYAGTTGAGTGAGCAGTTTGGATATAATTCCGTGAGTTTGGTCTCTAGTCCCTTTGATGATGATTTCCCAGATATCCCCCACTGAAATGTTGTGTTATTAGGTTCTTGGGMTGACGACARTATGTGTAATGTCCCACCCAACTCTTGTTATAAATTTCTCCTTCTTGTTGATGGTTTAGTGGATATTTTGGGTTAGGAATATTGTCAAACAGTTAGTTGTCATACTCAGTTTCCCACTCTATAACCTTTTTCCTATGTGTTGTAATTTATTTATGGTGTTGGACTTCCGCCAAACACCCGCCAAACACTTTGTTGACATCCTTAAAATCCAATGTAGACCCCCATAGTTGTTGCTATTAAGTTTATGGTCTGCTGCTTGGTTTTTCTTCTTGTGATGGACAATGTTTAAACATGTATTTCATGCCAAATGAATGCGAGTAATACAAACAAATTGAACATCCACAATACTATAGAAATAACATGACCAAATGAAAACAATGTTACTCAAAAACAGAGTTGTTTATTTATTAATTGGTTGACCTGTTACATAAGATGATCAATGGGATGGTTCAAACCAAATTCCTCTTGGAATATGCAACTCATACAGCCTCAAAATTGGCCCTCCTCTAAAGAAATTGATCCCAACAGAGAGTGCTCGGCCCAAGAAGAGTAAATTGGTCCCTATAGCCAAAGATCATCCCCTAACCACAAGCACTCAGCCTCCAGCAAGGGAACTTGGCCTCCCTACAACAAAAACTCGACCCACGAAGAAATAATGTTGCCTCCACAAAGAGATTTTCCCCAATTGCAAGTAACTTCGCCTAGGATGAGGGAACTCAACCCAAATAAGAAGATTCGACCCTCTCACAAGGAGTATGGCCCTCACATTGATAAAGACAGCCTCCCTCAAGCAGTGCACCCTCCACCTAAGCAAATACGGCCTCCTCCAGAAGGGTACGACCTCCACCAATGAA
>SNQJ01S0091934.1:32618-50163 GCA_010110895.2 Picea sitchensis | reverse complement strand
GAAATGACCATTATCTACTTGAATTGTTCTAGATCCTACAACACTAAGAGATTTATCATCACCAACAAATATTTTCTTGGTGTTACATTCATTTAGAGAGGAAAATATGGTTTTATCCTTATCCATATGACAAGATGCTCCTGAATCAATAAGCCACTCATAAGAAGAAGAAGTAGTAGTATATTTTGAATTGAAGGAGAAACCAGAAGAAGAAAGTGCATGTCCGTGAGAAGAATAAGTAGAATCAATACTGATGTTGTGCTTCTTCATCGCTACTTCTAAATTTTCCATCTTCTTGAAACATTTGGACTCATCATGACCATCTTTATCACAAAAGTTGCAATGTCTGTTGGTATTCTTACTTTTATATTTTTATCCTTTGTGACTAGTAGGAGCTAAAGCTGTCTGAGCAGGTTTGGGACCCTTATGTTGTTTGTTGTTGTAGCGAGGATGTTTCTTCTTGGGATACTTGGGTTTATTTTTTTGCTGGGCAACTAAGGCTTTGTTGGAGGGACCTGCAGTGTTGATCACTCCAAATTGTACAAGCTTATCTTCCTCTCGAATCAAATAAGCACAAAAGGACTCAAGACTGGGTTTTTCTTAAGCTTCTTCCCCTAGAGCCTCTCTCATGGCATAAAAGGTAGATACAAACACAAAATATGTACTACCTAGATTAGAAAGAATAATATAGATGCAACGCTCTTCCTCCATCTTTATCTTACATTCTTCACATAAAATTCTGAGTGTTTTAAACCTAGATAGATAGTCTTCAAGGCAAGAAAAATCATTTGGACTGAAGGTCAGTATTTGATTTTCTAACTGTTGTGATCGAATAATATTGAGTTTACCAAACACAGATTCAATCATGTCCCAAGCTTCTTTGGGGTCATCAATATCTTGAAGGTGGTACCTTAAATAAGGAGAGATGGAAATTCTGATTATTCCACATGCTTCTCCATTCCTATTATCCCACTTGTCTTTCTTATTAGCATCAGTAGGTGATTTTTCCTTTCCCAAGGTAATCCAGTACAAGCCTTTATTTCTTAATAAATCTTCCATATGAGATTTCCATTGGAAGTAGTTGTTGCTGGTAAGCAAGACAGTACTTGTAGAATCCATATTAAATATCCAGATAATTTGGATTTAAAAAATGAAAATGATGATCCGGATGGAAAGAGCTTGAAAATTTATGCAGTTTTAAAAAAAACGGCACTGAAAACGGACTTCCGATGTTAGAGTTATGCCCTTTTTAAAAAAGACACAATCGGTAACCAAATGACCATGTGATTTGTGTAAGTTGCTTTATGAAGTGACCCACTTTTATAAAGAGAAGTGGGTATCACTTTTACAATGAAGTTACTTTATAACAAAAAAGTTGCATGCAAAATAAATAACTCTAAAATAAAATATTAAAGCTACTTATAGTGATTCACTTTTACACTTGAAGTGAAATACACTTTACAATTTTAGCATGAACTTTTTCAAAAAAGGTAACAAAGGAGAGACTTGAACTCAAGACCTCTTACTTAATAAGGCAACTTTTAACCAAATGATCTAGAAAAACATATTGTAATGTTCAGAAGGAGGATTGTTGTTGTTGTTGTTGTTGTTGTTGAAGACGGCCTTGGAGAGCTTGCTAAAAAAAAACTCTTTTCACACAAGAAAAAAAAATCGCTTTTAGACAACAACGGTTAGATCTCGGTTAGCTTACCCAGAAGATGCACCTTTTCCTATCTATTTATGATTTTCCGAGATCACACAGGGCGCGAGGCAAAGAGCATACACAGATCTAAGAGAGTAGAAACATGGAAATAAATAAAACCAAAATACTACTCTGCAAACATTTAAAAAAATGCGTATTCAAACTTTATACCTCTGGATCTGACTGAAATGGTCGTATCTTGGGCAAACGGAAACCTTTTAGAGTGAAACGAAAAGTGTTACTGGATGAAACGAGTTCTCTGGATGCAATGGAACAATCCTCTTAGCCCAAAAATGTATTAAAATGACAGAAATTGGATATGAGGCAACTCGGCTTCATGATCTCGGTCTACAACAGGAGCGGGTCTTCAAACAGGCTCTGATACCATGTTTGACAACACAGGTATTCCAACAAAGCAAGAACACCTTCAGTAACCACTCACATAACTAGATCAAATATCAACACACCGATGTTTTCACATGGTAAAACCTCTACGGGGAAACATCCATGGCCCTAGCCAACGTGACCACTTGGAGCCGTTTATTATTGCAAAGAAAAAGATTACAGAGAGATTTTACAAGAGAGTTTCTTACAATTGATCATTGACAAATGAACCTCCATGCTCTTTAAATAGAGATCATGGACCAATCGAGTGTTAAGCCATGGATCAATGGTCATTAACATCGAGGAGAGTATGAACAGTCAAATCACTCTATGTCGGGAACATATCGTGACCGTCGGATTTCCTAACTACAAATGCATACTAATGAATACTAAAAAAACACACTAGAAAACACACTTTTATCTAACGACACAATAGACCAAGTAGATATTACTAACTCCTAAGTGTCTAAATATCCTAACAATGGTCTGGAAGGTATGAATGGTTAGAATCGTCAGAATGGTGAGAACACCCCCCCTAAATATACATGCATTTTGGATGAAACTTGGCTCTCCAGGAGAATGTTCCCCCCCACTTAGAACCCGTTCATGTCCTTAAAGGAAATTAGGATAAATTAATATCCTCTTTACAGCTTTTAGAATAATAATATATTATTCTATTAGGCTCTTAAGCTTAGCCCTTCTTTCCTAGACTCACAGCCCCATCCATTTCCCTACCCAGTGGATCTTAGTTCCCCTTAACTCTTTCTTCGTGGGTTGGTCTACACGCAATGATTTTTTTATATTAATAATATGAATATTTACATGTACAGAACAAGCTCTCGACCTTTAACATCTAGGCTCTCCTGCCTAATAAGCACATAAGCCTCCTAGTTTATAACACTTGGATCACCAGCCTACAAAACATGTTACAATTCATGATTACAAACGGGGCTCGACCTTGGGATATTACAATCCCCTCCCCTTATTTATGAACTGTCCTCAATGCATTTTATACCATGTATAATACAAAATTCTTCAAAAAGCTCCAAGATTTTGTTGTTGGAACTTGTTAATCACTTGGTGCTTTTCTTTTAGGCACCAATTCCGATATTCATGCTACAGTTGGAAGTCATTTTCTCTACTCCATAGAGATGCTTTAGGAATAATTCAGCTCACTGTACCATTTGACACACCCTCCTTATGGAAGCTACCATGCCATAATCATTTCTGAGTTTCCTCTTCCTTCTTGAACTCACCCTTCCAGGTTTAGGTATCCTTTCACTACTACACAGTCCATCGACGATCCATCTTTCCAAGGCTTTCACACACAAGGAGAGCACCAACCCACTACCAGAGCCTCTCACCAAGGTTCCTCGTTAAAGGGCTTTAGTGTCTCTAACAATAGTTCTTCTTCCAACATTCCAACTTTAATCAATATCATCTCATCTGCATCATAAACATGCAGTTAACATGAGAGAACATAAAAGAATTCATTTAGGAACTCAAACTTAGCTCAAAGGACAAATTTCCCCCAAAACATGAAATTATATTTCAGAATTCTTCTTGGATGTTGTCATATTAGGAATGCTTCATCTTACATACAACCAACAAATTTTCAGTATTTCTTGTACCTCATAATTCAATTTCAATATGTACAAAACCTTATGCACTGATCTTAGAATTGCCTACACCTAGCAATTCAATCACAATTAGCAAACAATTTAACAAAATAGAATGACTCATCATTCTATGCATATGCATGTTCATAATTAATATATGTAAGTTCATTACTTCTTTTTCTGAACGACAATTTTTTTTGTAGTCAATGCTTACGTGACTACTTGAATTGCAACTTTCTTGTTTCAATGTCTAAAAACTCCTAAAATGTCCTCAACTTCATGAGTTAACAACACTTCAGCTGTTAGTAACAATTATTTCTATGTAATAATATATATGCATGTACTTACAAAACACATTTAACAATTGCATTTAAGTATACAATTCTATCACTTACTATGCATGAGTGAAATTCTCAATCCATATTTATTCAATGCACATTGCATTGAATTACATAATTCTCTTTATCTCAGTCATGTATCTCACCATCCATAAGTTGGAATTTTGGACAATGTCTTGACACATTCCCCACACACTTCATTTTGTCTTCCCAATTAATTGGCTACCTTCCTTTTTGACCCAAACACTACACCAAGAATATAATTTTGTGGTGTTCATTAGTGTTAGCTAAAAAGTTGCAGTCCAAGTTATATTTAAAGGTAGGAATATTTTGCTACCTTTGTGGTTCATAACCTTTCCATATCCATACTTTGCCATATCCAACCATGTCCCGGTCTCATACATGACTAGCTTTACTGGCATTCATTCCTATAACAAATTATTATCTTTTACTTCTTTTGTTATTACCCCATAAACAAATTAACATGACATTCTACTATGTCAGTGTGTGCATTCAAAAGATAAAATTTTTGATAACTATAACATGCTTCTAGCCTTTACCAACTCTAGTGGTATCTTATTCATGTTAATGCATTCAAATAACAACATCCTATGTATCATAAAATTTCAATCGGGGAAGATTCTTACCTGAATTTCCCTTCGTAAATTATGCAACATAATTTCAAAAGAGAATACTTACCTTCATAGATTCCATTAAATAAATTTGATGTTACCTGACTAGATGATGATAGTAGAAGCTTTCACACTTCTATTATCAAACTTATAACCAACACTTCAACTTTTTTGTTGCTTCCTTCCATATGCAACAACATCATCAACAACACTTGCAACATGAAAGAATTATTTCCTTTGGATGTCCCACCAAGACATAACATACTTGCTTCCACATAAATTGTAGCAGCTTCCTTCTCCATGTATCATATTTCTTGTTGTTCCCAGAAGTCTTCAATTCTTCCTGGACCCCTGAATCTTCTTTTTCTCGTATTGTATTCACCGTACATGATTAGTTCTGAACCGAGCACTTTCTAGCGAATCAATATTGGTTTCCTTCACATTTCCAATCACATACTAAGTTGATATTAACCTTCAACTTTCATTAATTTTCTGGATCCAGCTATCCCAACTCATACTTGGATGAATCAAAATTCCAAACCAAGCTATTTTCTAGACTCTAGATTCTTTAGCATCCCTTTATTTTTCAACTGAACTACTTCAGCCCTTTCTTGAATGACTACCTTAGTACTTGAGGTTTATTGTACCTTCTCTTCTCTTTGACTACTAGTCTCAAACTTGACTTGCATAGCCAATCTCTATTCATACTGTAAGGATGCACATATGCTCGATTTGTTAGATGCATAGAATTATTTGAAAGTACTTCTTTTACCTTACCATTATAGCTTCAAGTGATACCTCCAACCTCTTGGGTTGTCACTCATGGATCTATGTGACTTAAGATGGATTCTTGTTAGGCACCATCTCCCATGCATTCAAAACCATGCATAAAACCATTTTCTTCTACCTGGTTCCTTATTGATTTCTCTTTAGAAATCATTTCACTTTTAAATTATTCTTGACTTGATATCTCCATGTTGCTGTGGAAATAACTTCAACACATTTGGAGTGTTTTCATGCATTCCTACTAGCTTGATGTCTACCTCATGATTTCTTCTTCCATTATTTTAGGATGTTCATAGACTTGACTCCATCCAAGAGTCTTTCCTTGTCTACTTTGCATACTTTCAACGACATATTATGTTGATATTAATTTTCAACATTCCATTATTATTTCGATTCCTCTAATCCGACTCCTACATGAGAGACCTATATTTCCGGTCATTTTATCTAAGTAACCTTGGATAGTTAACACCAAATTTTTCTTGAAGAAATTTGATTTAACCTTTCCATGACTGATCCTATCAGCACTTGTATTATCTGGATGAATTATTACTTTCTCCTCCCTTGATCCATCTGATTTTTCAACCTGACATACATATTCAACTTCTTCCATGCCATATTTTATGAACTTCATGCCATTCTCCCACTGTGCATTCTGATAGAAATAATGGAGGTGCTATCTCCAAATTGTAGGACTACTCCTTGGAGATATTGTCAGTTTCTCCATGCATACATTTTGTCCTTCTTTATCAAAGTAATATCATTTTGATATATATATCAATCTCTATAGATTAGGTCTTCCCACTATGTACTTAATTATCTTAGCATTCTTTAGTCTTGACCTTGATCCTCTTGTGGAGTATTCTTTGACGTAAGATTATGTCCTCAAGTTCTTATGTTCCATCTTGATATCAGGTCCAAACTCTTTTATATTCCATAAAACCTTAATTGTTCCCATGCTTTTCATCTCCATATGAACTTATGGTTTATGCATTATCATGTATTGCAGATGGATTTATCCACCTAGCATTCAAATTTGATGTGAAAAGATTGTCACTTGGATTGTCTTCCCAAAACAAGAATTTCATTCAAGGTTTCCATGTTGCTTATTGAACCCAACATCTGATCCAATGAATTTTGAAAGATCTCAAATGTAAAATGAAGGGTTTTCTCTGATGTACTCCTTGTGCAACTGATCTCTTTTCACTGAGATAATGTCTCTTACATCATTTCTAGACCCTATCATAAAGTTCTCAGATCTTTAGTACCTCTTCTGATGCAGGTCTGAACCAGACGAAATCCATGTGCTTCCTTCCTAACCCCTTTTTTCCTTCTTTAACACAGTTTTTGGGCACTAGCCCCTTTTCTTCAACCCTCAAATCGCATGTGACCATAGCTATGACCAAGTGATAATAGTTGGGCACTTATTCAGGGCCTTGAAACCTCGGGGCTCCGACACTTCGGAAGTTTCCCTTTCCACACATCACAAACATCACATAACATTGAACTGGAAAACTCATGGAGGATGGTGGATCTACAGTCCACATTCTCTATTCAGATCTATGGTGGATAGGAGCTCCGAGACTCCAAGCTTCAACAGTTTCCAAAGAACAATACAACAAATCTCTCGGAGTGTCAAATTGGTGAACTCACGAAGTGGGGTCGATCAACGGTCCACGATTTCCCAACATCCAAGGACTGATATTTTCTACCAAACTTTGGGCTTTCCAAAGAACTTATTCATAGATCTCTCAGAGTGTCGAATTAGTGAATGCCTAGGGTCCACTTAGTACTTCTTACACTGGGTGCTACATTTCAGAAACACAAGGTGACACATGGCCTTATTATCGAGTGACATGTGGCAGGTCATTATTGGTACAACAAGATTTTTCAAAGTAGAAAGTCATATGACACATGGCATGCCTAGGGATGATCCACGTCACCCAAGTGATGTCATCATGCCATGTCACATCTGTTGCTTCGAGACTTATAGGACTTCGAGGGTTTCTTCCTCCCACTCAATCATGAACCATTTATTCTGAAGTGTCAAGTCTTGGACTATCGCATCTGCTACTGTGTGTCCTCTTTGATCAACGTTCGATATTAAGTCCAGCCTCCAAGAGTTCTTAACTCAACGCAACTGCAACACAATTCCTCTGAAGTACCAAGTCTCTGGACTTCACGATCTGGCACCACGCGTCCTTTGTGATCAACGGTCGAGATTAACTCTAGCCTCCGGGAGTTCTTGACTCAATGCAACTGCAACACAATTCCTCCAGAGTACCAAGTCTTCGAACTTGACGATATGGTGCCACACATCCTCTTTGATCAACGGTCGAGATTAACTATGGCCTCTAGGATTTCTTGACTTAACGCAACTGCAACACAATTCCTCTAGAGTACCAAGTCTCTGGACTTCACGATCTAGCACCACGCATCCTCTATGATCAATGGTCGAGATTAACTCTAGCCTCCAGGGTTTCTCAACTCAACGCAATTGCAACAAAATTCCTCTGGATTACCAAGTCTATGGACTTCACGATATGGCACCATGCATCCACTATGATCAATGGTTGAGATATACTCTAGCCTTCGGGGGTTTTCATACTTTAACAATTCTTGACCAAGTTTAGCTACTTTGTGCAACTATTAGAGGCCCCACCAACCATTCTTGAGAGGAGTGCCACGTGGTGGAATACTAGAAGAGGACACGTGGCCCAATCAGAAAGGTGACACGTGTCACATTCTAACTAGCATTTCAATCTTCCAAAGGTTCATAACTCACTGACACATGGCACACATCCCATGTGTCCACATCATTCCTAGTGATGTCAGCAGGCCATGTCACTTCGGGACTTCAGACTTCAAAATATTTTACACTTACACACTCTAATTCTCTCGAACGTCGAACTCTCGAACTTTCTTACCTTCTGGAGTCCACATAGTACAACTATCAACACTTAAGGTGGTGGAAAGTGGCATGTCTAGGAATGTCCACATCACCATAGGTGATGTCATCATGACACGCTACTTCGGCTCTTTTTCTTCGGGACTTCAGGCTTCGGGACTTCAGGACTTTGGGGCTTCGGGACCTTTCAAGGCTTCGGTACATTTTGTCTTAGCACCCTTTGTTTCTCCTGAATGTTGAATTCTTGAACATGCCAATATGTTGACACATGTCTCTTTTGAAGAACGGTCTAGATTAACTCCGGACTTCAGGACTTCAAGAGTTTTCACTCTATCACACCTTATTAATCCTGAATGTCGAATTCTCAAATAGGTTGATCTTTCGACATGTGTATCCTATATTGAATGGTTCATATTAACTCCGGACTTTGAGACTTCGAGAGTTTTCACTCTAACACACTCTGTTTCTCCCGAAGTGTCGAACTATTGAATACCTTGATCTGTAGACACGTGTCTCTTTTAACGAACGGTCTAGATTAACTCTGGACTTTGGGATTTTTCACTCTAGAACACTCCATTTCTCCCAAAGTGTCGATTTTTCTAACTATTGTGAGATCTACGGCTCACAACCATTCATGTGCAGATCTGTCAGCTAAGATCTTCTCTTCACCGTTGCGCCTTACGTCTTTCTCTTGACTCGATCTAATGAATCTGATTTGTCTTCGGTCGATCCAATGGTCAAGCACTTCTCCCTAGATTTGTGGTATAGATCCACTCTGGGACTTCGGAGCTTTGATGCTTTTTCTCCCTTTTACAAAAATTAACTTCAAACATTCATAGCGACGAAGTCCTGAAGGACTCTGGTGCTTAACCACCATGCTCCTTTTCCCATATCTGACGGTTGTGAAGGATTCTCCTTCTCCCGAACAAATCCTAAGGTCCAAATTATAAACTTTGTGGCCCAATACCATGGTTGCAGTGGCATCCTTCCTTTGTAGGTTTTTCTTGAACTGTTATACTTCCTGAGCTTCTGAACATAGTCCAAGTGTTCACACGGTGCCTTTCTGGAACTTAGGAACACTCTGAACTTCGATTTTTTTCCCTCTCGACAACAATTCACTCTGAAACCTTTGCTTAATTAACCATTTACACGGCTAATCCAGGTTCAGTGTTGAAACCATGGCTTTGTAACATCCCCAACCCCCAATTGGTCGAGAAACATCACTCCGTAAACATCTCTTACTATGATACCATTTCTGTAACATCCTCGACCACCAACAGGCTGACCATGCTACCTCATAGAAATAAAAATTATCATATGCATATAAATATAAACATAAACAAACAACATATTCTTCTAATACGCGTATTAATGCGAAAATAACAGTAAAAGAATACATGCAGTAATCACAGGCAAAACCCATAAATATAACAACATATACAGGAAATACTCATCCATATAGCATGTACAAATACACATCATGTAAATGAATAGATAAATGGGTACTTTTCTTTTAATTGAAGTGTACCAACTACGTACAGAACTTCCATGAACCTCCCAGCCATAGACCACGCTACTCATCACTCTCAATAGTGGGTGACCCCTGAGATGGGACTAAACTCTCTCGAGAAAGGGATTCCTAGGCTAGGAAGGGACAATAAGAAATTGCACAGTACAATAGGAATGATTTCCTCCAAGGAGTCACTTATGCCCACAACTCACAGAATCTCATTCCCCACATGCATGTCCCACCCCAGGAGTGTACACCTTTACTTTCACACAACCCATCGGCTTCTACACCTCCCTTGTCGGGGCTTCAACAACAGGTCGGATCAGGAATTCTTAGAGCTCTGTGACTACTACAAGACTCCCTCCAGGAGAACTCACTTCCTCAGCACACTCTCTCACCTGGAGAGAGTTTCTCACAGGCCTAAAAACCTTCATCTTCACTCCCACTTCTCAACACATAGGCAAGGTGATGACAGCAATAGAAACTGAACGTGGGGAAGCAGTGAAACACAGGCTACCCGCAGGGTATAGGTTCAGTAAGATATCAGTTTGATATTTTTGTAGAGGTTCAGGATGGTTACAGTTCAACAATGGAGGAAATGACTGACTGCATGATTGCCCAGTGCATGGGTTAATCACCACAATGGATGGTCTGCAAGGTCCAAATGGTGAGAATCGTCATAATGGTCATAATGGTGAGAACGCCCCCCCTAAATCTGCATGCGTTTTGGATGACAATTGTCTCTCCAGGAGAATGTTCCCCCCCACTTGGAACTTGTTCCTCTCCCTAAAGGAATTTAGGATAAATCAATATCCTCTTTACAACTTTTAGAATAATAATATATTATTATATTAGGCTCTTAATCTTAGCCCTTCTTTCCTAGACTCACAGCCCCATCCCTTTCATTACCCAGTGGATCTTAGTCCCCCATAACTCTTTCTTCGTGGGTCGGTCTACATGCAACGATGTTTTTATATTAATAATATGAATATTCACATGTATAGAACAAGCTCCTAGCCTTTAACATCTAGGATCTCCTGCCTAATAAGCACATAATCCTCCTAGCTTATAACACTTGGCTCACCAACCTAAAAAACATGTTACATTTCATGATTACAATTGAGGCTCGGCCTTGGGATATTACAATTGACCTCAAAACTGGCATATAGGTTAGGTTTTTCCCTACTTTCATTTTTTCATTATCCATTTCCTGGTTCATTTGGCCTTAGGATCAACCCCACTGAATTGCAACACTAACCTTCCTTACTAATCAAGGTGTCGTACTTTATGTGGTAGAGCCTTCCTTCCATGGGCATCCTAGTTAGAGCCTTGTTTTCGATTTGGTGCCTATGTTGAAGTACTTCATAGGCATGAGAGTCTTGTTTAGTCTCTCCATGATGTTATGTTGAAGCCTCATACTTCTTTTTCATCTTTCTCTGGCCTATACCCGAGGGACTCCCCTTGAGCATGGTTTGTTGTCTTTCAAGCTCGCTTAAACTTTGAAAGCAACATCTAATGAGAGCTTATTTATTCTTTTCGGTCCCGTTTGGATTACTTAAGAAAATAATCCCCCCTAGAGTCTTATTTAAGCCCTTTTTAGACGATCTAAAATTGAAAATATTGACGAGCGATCTTGTTTCCCTTCACGCTCATCAAACTAAAATTTGAAGGCACATCTGTCCGACGATATTTTATCCTTTTTCAATCTGGACAGTTAATTTATGAATAAATGTATGCCCTAGGTTCTTTGGTTCACTAGGAGAGTATTCTCAAGCGTAAGTCTAACCCTTTTTCGGGCTTGAGGGACTAAATTTTCGAAAAAGAGCTATTCTCCCTGGTTTTGGTTTATCTCTTTTTTGGGCCTTGGATATTATCTACAAAAAGGAACCCCCTCGAAGTCCATATATAATCTCTTTTCATACTCCCTAAATATGAAAATATCACCAAGTGACCTTGTTCCTTTCACACTCGTTAAGTGGTTCAGAAGGAATATCTATTTGGCATAAGTTTAACCCTTTTTCCAGCCAATAGATTATCCAGAAAAAAAGTACGCCTCGTGAGACATGTCTCGCCAGGAGAGTTCTCCTAAGTTATATTTTATACTTTTCAGGGATAAGGAGACTAAACTTAGAAAAAGGTTGTGAGTCCATAGTTAATCTCTTTTCAGACTCTTAAAATTGAAAAGATAGCCGAGTGATCTTGTCTCAGTCACACTTGTTAAAATGGTCTTGAAGAGATGTCCTTTTGGTATAAGTTTAACCCTTTTTTGAACCAACTAGAATAATTAAGAAAAAGGAATACTCTGGAGTCTTCTTCTATTGTTTTTGAGACTCTTTAAAACATGAAAAACCACTGTGCTTACCTTCTATGGGATAGTAAAACTCAACATGGAAGGAGTCTTGTTGTGTCATACTTAATCACATCGCATGTCTCATCCTTGCATCTTTGGCCTAATGTCAGCTTCATGTTTCTATTAAATTAACCTTCAAAGCATTCCTTAAATGCAAGCCTTGCAACACTTTTTCCCCGACGATATGACATCTTGACCCATGGAGGAATTTTCTCGAGTGTCCTTATCCTGCACATGTCTCCTTGCACTAAGAATCAGTATGTTCCATGTGCTTGGAACTAGTTTTCTTGACCATGATACCCATTCCTCCTTTGCAATGTAGCATTATTTTATTCTTTTTCAATCTCGTTGAAATTTTGAAAAAGAAAAAAAAATAAAATATTCCAAAAATAGGGGACGAGATATACATTCTCTTTTATTGGCAGCAAGATAGTCGCCCTTGGACAAAGCACATCCTTCCATTTTTTTTCCATGCATTGGGATATAGTATGACCTTATGAACCTGTTCTCATTACATAGAGTTGTGTCCTCCTCCGTTTGGTTACTCTTCCAAACATATGGAGAGTTTGCGATGCATGTTGTGTCGTAGACTTATGTCAAATATATGTTTCATGAGTCTCATCATTTCGTCATGCTTTTGTCCAAGGAAGGTTTTATCCAACCCGAGTCGTCCATTCTGCAGTTTAACTCTTGACTTTTATGAGTCAACCATCCCGAGAGTACATTCAAGTTCAGATTCAAAACCAATGGGGTTTTGTGCCTGATGATTGATATCCTCTAGTCTTTCCCCAACAACACGTCAAAGACCTCAAGGTAGTGAGTCTTACACTCATATTGTACTCCTACCTAAGTTTTGAAGACCTTGAAATTGTTGCTTGAGCTATAAAGTCCTCATCTCCAACCATAGGCATCAATGCTTCTTGAAGATGCATATCATATTGTACTTGTATATCTTCAGATGATCTTGAGATGTAGATCCGTTGTATATTGTTCGCGGTTGCACTTTATATGGACATTTATATTTTGTCTAGTAGTCATATATGACATGGATCTACAGTGTAATTGATTGGAAACCATGCTTAGTTCTTCCCGAGCATGGGTATGCCCGCCTTAGAGAGATTATCATTGTTTTGCAAATGGCACGTTCATGAACACTTGTCTCGGGCTCACTCAACTCTGTTCCTTCCCACTGGTAAAGATATTGTAATGTATTTCGGCCGTCAGTTTCTCTTCTGACCTCACACATTAGGGGGCATATGTTATAGTGCAAAATTTCTTATCTTTGCATACAAGACATTAGCCCTTCCTTTTGCATACTTTGCCAAAATACTACTTCAGAGGCTTCCTCTTAAAAAAACATTTTTTAGAGAGTGTACAAGCCTTGCTAAAGTAATAGCCCACATACACATGCGTTCTTCTTGCTAGCTAGTTTGCATATAGATGCCTGGTGCATGCTAGATAGCCCGTGTTTACCTCCAAAAGTTGCAAAAAATATAAAATTGTGCAGAATTCGCCGGGGTTTACGGGATATGGAGGTTTTCCTAACCATTTTACCCCTTCTAGCCCATCCCCAAAGTGAATAACCATATTTTTCTCATATAAAAAGAGGTCTTGGGGTGTCATTTATGAACATAAGCAAGAGAATAAAAAAACTCTGCCAAAATACCTTCCCTTTCTTAGCCCAAGATTTTCATCCCATTTTAAGTTTTAGCCTCAGCCTTCCCCTCCAACCTTTCTCCTTATGCAACCCTTCATCCTTCCCTTGGTGATATGTTGGTTGCGAGAAGATAATGTGGGATTGATGCACTTGGAGCCACAACAGAGGAGCCCAGACTTGGTTCGTGGATCGGTTCCTGACAAAGGTTGTAATATTTTTTGTCTTACAATTGAATAAAAGGATTCACCCTTGTTCCAGAGCCCTATGTTTACATGCTTTTGTTAATTTGTGAATTTATATCTATGTCTAGACTTTTAAAGTGATCAATAGAGATTTCATATTTTGTTGCATTGTATTCCTAACCTTTTGCAGGTGAACTTTGGGAGGAAAGTCGTGATCTAGGAGGCAACAACAAATGAAGGAGGTCTACACCAACCGCAAGGAGTAAAGGTGCAGTCATTAACCCTCTTCCCTCTCTCTCATCGCTTTGTTTAGATGGTTTTGGGGTAGCTTAAGGGAAGAACATTCTTTTAAGGGAGTTAGTGCTCTTCCTTTACCTTAGACCCAGTATAGGGGGATTTTCCCCATAGCAATGATACTCTAAAATTATTCCCCCCTTTCACCCGTGAATGGCCTCCATTATATACAAGTTGAGGCATAAAAACCATAGGATAATTTGAGGAGAGGATATGATCAAGTGAGGATTTAATTGAACATACAAGATTGACCTTTCCTTGGATAGAGGGTAGCTCGAACCAACCCCTAGCCAACTGAAATCTCTCAAAATAAGGCATGATGGTTGTAACCACTTCATCACACCCTTAGAACTAAGCACAGGGAAATAGTATCACTCCCCTAGACCTAAACAAGGGTGTGATGACAAGGGTTCACCCTCCTTTGCATATGGGCAGAGGAGCGATGATACTAAAAAAGGCCAAAAACTCAAGGTGAAAGATAGTATTTCGACCTCAAATGATAGGTTTCCCCTCCAACATGTCTAGGGATTACGACAAACACTCTCACATGGTGAAGAAAGTGCGAGAAATAGATGTGTAACACCAATTGGTCTATTGAATCTTAAGCAAGTAATCTCTTACTTCAATTTCTTTAAAATTGTATTTCTATGCTCAAAAAACATTGAGAGAAGCATTCTAAGATCACCATAGTTTTGATGAGAGAGGGAGAGAGATCCATTTTAACTTAAGATTTATTATTCACAAAGAGGGATCAAGTCCCTATAGGTGCAAACATTTCCTGAAGTGTTTTTCAATTTAAAAAAAATATTCACCTAGAAGTATTTGTTCCCTTTAAATGCATAATAAATCTAAATCTAAGATAGATTTATGTTAATTAATTAAAAAATACAACATACCATACAACTATCTATTTATATTGAAACCATTTCGATTTTAAATTTAAATTGTAATTATATTAAACTCTTATTAAAAAATACACACATGTTGATAAAAGTCATACTAAATTCTATTTTTTTAAAGTAGTTTCTTTGATATTCAATTGAATCAAATGAAATTTTCCATTACATATAGCCACGAAGCCATTAAAACAATACTTATTCATGTCATTTTTAAGAGAATTGAACCTCGATGGAAATAATAACAATCATTCCTCACAACCATTCAAACTATACCTAATTAACTTTACCATACTAAATTCTTATTACATTGTTATTTTCCATATCATTTTAAATTCTTATTACAAACTTCTAGTCGATAACGTATTCAATCATGTATATTATTTATCTCTGTAGTGAGGTCATCTCATCTTGAATTGCCATCCTATTAGATTATTATCACAAAGTCGTCATTACTTAGGTTTGTGAATTGTTAAATGTTATTTGCGTGTACAATGAGGTCACGCTATTTATTTGACTTTCTAGTAAGGTTATCTTATCTTGAATTGTCGTCATATTAGTTAAAATATTTATTAATGAGGTAACTTGTATTTTGTATTATCGTGTATAATATTATTTTGTATATATAATGAGATTACTTTATATAATATTATTTGTACATATAATGAGATTACTTTAGTTTGAATTGTCGTTCATTTTTATAATATTATTTTTTTATTATAAATATTTATTTTGTATATATAATTAGATCACTGTATTATCATATTAATTTGTATATATAATCAAATTACTTTATATATTATTATTTGTAGATATAATGAGATTACTTTAGTTTGAATTTGCGTCCATTTTTATTATATTATCTTTTTATTAATCATATTAATTTGTATATATAATCAAATTACTTTATATATTATTATTTGTAGATATAATGAGATTACTTTAGTTTGAATTTGCGTCCATTTTTATTATATTATCTTTTTATTATAATAAATTTATTATTGAATAAATTGTGTTACACGATATATTTTAATTATAATTTTTTAATTAATTGAATAAATAGTTTCACATATCATTGATGTATGTAATAAAACCATTTAATTAAAATTGTATATATTATTTGTGTGTAATAAAAATATCTTTTATTTATTTTTTATTATATTCATTTGTATTATAGTTATAAATAATATTAGTAAGATATTGATGATGATGATGATTAACGTCCACTAAGACTTAATTGGTCTATCGGACCTTAAGGCGGTAAGTGATTACTTGTGATTCTTTAGAATTTTGTTTCTGTGCTCGAAAAACATTAAGAGAATCTTTCCAAGATTACCATACTTTTGTCGAGTTAAGAGGTTAGGAAGGTTGGTAATGTGATCAATATTTTGAAAATGAGATCTAATATGGGTATAGGTTGGACAATATAAGAGAAAGTGTTTTTCATCTTCAACCTTCTTAGTGTCACAAAGGTGACACACTCTTTCATCCCATGGCGTTTTAGGAACTGACCAACAACCAGTTTCACTATGGAGCTCGTGAGAATTTGTTCTTATCTTAGCAATGCTTATTTTTTTCTTTACACTTGGCAAAATAGATAGAAAATTTTGATCTTCTAGATTAGGGTTGATTACATCTTTATAATACATTAATTTTCTTTTTTCCTCCAACTCTTTATCACACCACGTTTTTTCCTTAAATTTTGATTTGACATTTTTTTTAATAGTATCTTTATTCTGCAAAACGGTTTCTTCCATGATTCCCCAATAGTTTAGCCAAGACCGGGCGTCTTTATGCCATCCTCGCTTGAGTCGATGGTGGTTATGACTTGATTTTGAAGCAATTTTAGGTAGCCTCTTGTCTTCCATGTTGTTTAAGTTGTTCTTATATATTAGGTATCTAGTCATATCCATACTCTCAATGGGGGAGAGGCTTGTTTCTACGAGGAGGATGAGATAGGGCGTATTTCCTTTAATTTTGAGACTATATGTTATAAAATTCTTTTGTGTTTTCTCTATCTTTCTCTAGGATTCACGAGAGATACTACAGCCCCAGACTTCACATCCAAAAAGAATAACAGTTATAACAAGAGTCTCAAAGAGGAGTTTATACTTATCCCAACTCCAAATATCAGTTGATTTACACTTGTTTTTAAGCCCATAATAAGCTTTCCATCCCCCAATAATCCTTTTCTCAATGTTATAATTCAGATGCTATAATATAATATATACTATATAATATATATATATATTATAATATAATATATAATATAATATAATATAGCTATATA
>SNQJ01S0091934.1:0-26945 GCA_010110895.2 Picea sitchensis | reverse complement strand
AGGAGGATTATTTAAATAATAAAGTGACAAAGTCAAAGAGGATTATTTAAATATTAAAGTGAAGTGACAAAATCAAAGAGGATTATTTAAATAATAAAGTGAAGTGACAAAGTTAAGGAGGATTATTTAAATAATAAAGTAAATGGAGAACTTTATAATTATGGAAAGTGGTTATAAGAAGATTAATCCTAAATGAGGAAAATGGGTTAAGTGGTCAAGTGGAAAATTGGAAAAAGTTGGACATAGGTGATTATGTGGACAAAGTGGCCTAGAAGATGCTTCTAAGGAATCTACTTGGAGAGTATAAATAAGAAGCAAGGGTCTCTTGTGAAAATCATCTCTTGAGCATAGGTTGAAGTTCAATTCTAATTAAGAGAGGGATTGTAAGTTCTCATGGATGCCAATGGATACTTGAGTGTGAGTTGATGCCAGGTTCTTGAAGTCTGAAGCAAGTTCTAGATATGCATTATATGGGATCCGATGTTCCATAGAAACTTTGGTATGGTTACATAGTTGTCTTGATAGATACTCTTGCTTATTGTATGGTGAATGCTTAAGTCATTATTGGTATGGTTGTTGTGATATGGTTATGTTGGTTGATTGATAGAGTGACCAACACTCTTATGTTTCAGTACTGATATGATTTCCATAGTATATTGGTTTCTTATACATGATTAAGTAGCATTTATATTGTATGGTTGAGGAGCATAAGTAAGTTGTAGGAGAGCATATATGTGTTGTGATTGGTTATGGTTCAGATTGGACAATGAAAGACAGAAGTAGATGTGACTGAAGGTTGCAAAGGATCTGAGTTTTTCATAGAGAGAAAACCCTAATTACTTAGAAGGCATACGCGGGATGTAGTACATATTGGTCGTGTATGCTGGAATGCATTATTTTATTTTTTATACTCTTGGTTCAAAGGTTGGAGCCTCCCTTCTTTCTAATAAGTAAGAGGTTATAATTAAGCCCAAAAAGATGGATTTTGGGTTCTTGTGTATTTCATGATGTAACTACCAAGCCCCGGTATCCCAATGCACAAAGTAGCGATAAGGTTTAGTTCTAACCACCGTTATCGAGCCTCTAAGTAAAGATCGTTTGATGTCATCACCTCGTGCTCTCACGTTTCGGGAGTTACTCATCGAACACTTTCCGAACCTCCGAGATGCGAAGTTGCGAAGTCTTTTCAAGTCACTTAGGTAAATATCAAGAGTAATATTTTTTAACCATAGTTAGGCTCTATCGTGATTTCGCGACTCGACGATTCTTGCCTTCAAATGCAACACCTTCGTAACTCCGATCCCCGAAGTTGCGATATTCATTAATTAAGATGGGTTAATTAAAAGCTTGAGTTAAATCACAAACTATATATAATCTCGCACCATCGCGACTTCGATCTTTTGGGTCTCAAAGGCTAGAAGCGAAATTGTCCAATACGACGAGCATCAAAAAGGGGATAAAGTATTAAACGCACAAAATTAAGGGAGATAAGATGGATTAATTAATGCCTCGCATAGATTTTAATCGTATGATCTGCGGATGAAGCTTTTAATGTTTCTTCTCTTTTCCCAAGTTACAAGTCGTCAAATATTTATGGCATTTATTTGAATTTCACTGAAGTGATTGACAGTAAGATCCCACTTATTTGCTAAAATCTTTCCATTAAGCCTTTTAACCGTCCTGTCGAAAAGGACCAACACGCACTTAAGTGTTTAAGTAGAGGGTTTTCTTTCATTATCTCAACTTTTCTTTCTACTGTGCGCAGAGCTATTTCACCAGGATAACTTTTGTCTGTGTTTTCAATCTTTTGCGATGGGGTATCTAATTGCAAGGTGATACACCATGGCTCCATGAAAAGCACCCAAGGCAATCGTCGAGAGCTCAGGCCAAGGTTTAGACATTATGTCTGATACTTCACCTCGAAGTATTAATACTATTAAAACATGGATGCATATTTGCAATATTCTGCAGCCTAAGGTGATAAATTGCTCGGATGATTCCTGCGATGAGGAGAATGATGACATGTCCACCAAATACAAAATCGTTTCTCAAGAGGAGATGAAAAAAATAGCAGGAAGGCCACGACTTCTCCCCTATTATGATATGGTCAGATGGGAATTGGACCATGTAGACCTCCTGACCAGAACAAGTTTCAACGAGCAAAGGAAAGCAGTCGGGTCTTTCAGACCAAAGAACCTACAGGAAATGTATAAATTGTCACCCACTCCAAATTGTATTTACAATACCGAATTCCTAGAGGAGTTCAAAAAGAAGGAATGCGAGCAGTATGGGAAAAACTTATCCGATCTAATCAAAGACTGGGTTTCACACCCCGTGAAATTCAGGGCCGATACTCATGGAATTTATTCAATCTCCTCTTTAGAGCCACAATTCAAGTATGTAGCGATGATGGCCTATAGACTGTATGGGAAGGAGGACACAACTCACTTTTTCCTCCCATGGGTGTTGCTCATTTATACAGTCGCTGAAGGTTTTTCTTTCGACTGGGCCAAACTGATGTTGGACAGTCTCACCAGTCAAATTACTAAATATCGAGCACAGAAAGCTAGCGGGAGAACATATTCATACTTTATGTCTGCCTACATCATGGACGCTATTTTCTTCATGAAACCTTTCCCATTGATGAGCTGGAGTTGGACTCCATCTGATGCTAAGCCTATCCATGTCTACCACTCGAAGATTTGGGAGGATAAGGCCAAAGATTTCATCTACGAGATTTTTAACTGGGTAATGGTACCGATGCATGTTGTTATCTTCAGCCATCCGCCTCCCCGGATTTCAGATAACATCACGGACAACCTGAGTAATGTAGTAGATTGGTATATAGAAGAAGATTATTCATACATCAGGGTTTTCGACACATCTGTTCCCCAACATGTTTTTTCGTTATTTCTGCCAGATAAGCTAATATACCATGAGATCGTCAGGCAAGCTGTGCTTGGTGGAATAAGAAAGTAGTTAAAAGGACTGTCGAAGAAGGTATGGCCACCCTTCCCCATTCACATTGAGTCATACTCCTTATTAGATTTTGGCCATGCCAAAGTCGAGGCCACGACTTTGGAGGAAATGAAGTTGGTGAACATTGAGTTCAAAAATCACGACCCAAATAAGGTTGTGAGTAATCACTTGGTGAATTGTGGCCTAAAGAGATACGAACATGAGGATTCACTCGATGGTGAAATCTTCAGAGGTGCGAGGCCCTACTCTGAATTCTTGAGCTGGATTCCGGCCTTGCCACCCAGAGATATGGTCAATTTGCTCAAATTCGAGGAGCATTGGAAGAGTTGCCTCCCCCTAATTTTACAAGGAAAACCCCCAAAGCTTCTAGATGTACAGTAGACAGAAGCCAAAGGCTCAAATAACTCAAGTCCTGGCAAGGAAAAAAATTAGGAAGGGACAGAAGAAAAGGATACCTCAAAACAGGGAGCCGAAATCCCCAATCGAGGAGAGAGAAACCTAGAGGCAGTTGCACCAGGAAAGCGGGTACTAAGTCAAGATAAGATACCCTCGCAAAAGGCAGGTGACACCTCACTGACCACATCAAAAGAGCTGGTCACAGACACTAACCCTAAACAATTATTCAAGGAAATCCATAGTCCGATTTCTGTTATCACACTCTTATAGTTCACAAAGGGGAATCCCGATGCAGGATGGATTTCCAATGAAGAGATAACACCCATTCTATGGAAGAGTTACCTCCAAACAAATTTTTCTTTGATAAGAAAAGGAAGGCCGTAGTGAAGGAAGAATCGTATCAAAAAGCGGGTGTAGTGGCTAAAAGGTTTAAAATCCTGACAGAAGGAAAGGTCGTAGAAGCGGAGGAATTCGTCGACGAGATAGTAGGAACACTGAGGGCTTACGCTACAACCAATCAATACTCAGTCGAAACTTTGAAGGCCCAGTTCAAACAGAAGAACCTCTTGATCGGTAAGTTGGAAGCTAAGTTGGATACGAAGGAAGCAAATGCCAGGGATGAGATGAGCAAAAGCCTCGAGCAAGCCCGGATAGTCGATCTGCAGGAGATAGAGAAACTTAGATATGACCTTGAGTAGGTGCGTCAGTTGGTGCAAATAATCCAAACACAGGTAAGCCAATAGGAGCAACAAATTATATAGTTACAATCGAAATTGGATGTTGCCAAAAACTAGGTTTTAGACATAAAGGTTTTTCAAGACGAGGCTACCGAAATCAGAAAAAAGGTATTAGCGGCTCAACAAGACTTTCTTGCAAAAGTGGAAACCATTCAGCATCACTTTCAGACGATAGATCAAATGCTAGAAGATATCTCTTTGTGATAAAGAGAAGTTGGGGCGGCTCGGGTTGCTTTCTAGGATGCTTTGATAGCCACAATGAACGTAGAGGTAGTCACTAGCTCCAAATTATCCATCACAGAACAAAATAGAGGGAATATCTTACCAAAGGTTTGGGAGCAGAATATATCAGAGAACACGGGAATAGCTAAGGAGGTGAGAACTTCTTGTGAAGAAACATTCACCTTGATAAATAAAGCTTTGCTAGACCTTGATAAGGAAGGCAGTGCTGGGACGCTAGGAAAAATTAATATAGATAAACACCTGATAGATATCAAGGAAAATGAAGAAAAGGAGCAAGCTAAAATATCCCCAATAAGCCTGGTTGATATGGTCCAAGTGGACAAATGGCTAGTACAACCAAGTCTACAATTGTGGTCTATCGTCATGGAAGACCGACAAGTGGGAAAAAGGTTGCCACAATTGGTGAAGAGTTGTTACACCTTTGAGACCAACAACCAAGTAGAGCCTTCTAGGTTGATAGCCCAGTTGGTTGAAAGGTGTGTCAATTGCATTAAGCAGGTGAAAGGGTAGGCTTCTGGTGTTAAATAGTGATAGATGTCAATCCGTTCTATTTCTGGAGCCAGAAGAGCAAAGAAAGGAAGGTGTTATGCCTTCATGGGGGAAGACAAAGAGCGAGGAAATGAAATGCTTCCTTTCCTCAATTATAATCAAAGGTTTCTAGAATGAATGGGAATTGAAGTGTTTTTTAGGCTTGTAGAAATAGGCATTTTGGAAGAAAAACCGAGGGGGCATTTTTCTTTTTGGTAGATTGTAATAGAGAAATTTTCCATCGCCAGGAATTAATGCAAAGCGAATTGAAGACTCCATATTCTGTCAAGATTGATTTATGTGATTTCTTTTGTTATTTCATCCTTCATGACATTTTTATATGCATCTTTGATAACTGCTTTGACTGTAATTTGGTACAACCTCTACTGTGGCAATCACGTTTTAGTTATCGAATTATTTGCATATTTTCCTCTGTATCAGCTACTAGCAGGTACAATACCTATAGATTACTTAGATCGCTATATTTTATTCTTCATTAAAGTGTTTCTCTTCTTTTTCTTCTTCTGTTACAGCGTGAGATTCCTCTCGAAATGATGCCTCACATTGTCTGATAGCTTTATGTTTTTCTTTCATTTCATACATGGTTCCAAAGTTTTAACTCAGTTACGGAAGATGGCCTTCAATTTGTTAAACTATTAATTTGTCTCACGGAATTTATTTTTATCAGCAACTCAAAAAAAAAAAAGAACTGCCTCTTAAATCTCTGTTCCTTAACTGACTGTCCTTGTTGCAAGGCAATCTCACATAGAACCCGACCTCTCAGACCAAACCGGCATCGCCTTAAACCTCTTTGACACTATCCTCAGAACTCCAACCACCTGGTTCGAACTAGAACGTTCGTGGGAAACCATTGAACAAGACATAACAATGTAGGAACAAGTGGAAGTTAGACACAGACAACTTAGAAATCAACTATAGTTTCTCTTCCAGTTGTTTACTCCTTCCCTTATCTTTTATCATTTTATGGATTCCTAGACTCTATACTTCCTAGCCTTAAGTACAGACTCTGGAACAACATCTTTCTAGCGCCCTTGCCGGGGACGGAGAATCATAGTCACTTTCCCCTGAGAGAATGACATTTCCAAGTTTCATTTTTCGATAGTGAACAAAGAGAGAACACCTTGTTAAGGATAAAATGTTATCATTCACTTGGCGACTCCACTTTTAAGTAAGTTGGCATCCTTTCAAAGGAACACCAGAGAAAACCCAAATGCTAAACAGACTGTGTGAGTTTCCGACCATGAAAAAATACTAAAACCAAGGGGTCTTTTCAGACAAAATGTTGTTTTTTACCAACCCAAGTCTACTCAGTCTAAAGATAAGACCTTTCTTGAACCTTCATCCTCACAAGAACCTTCTCTTGGAAAAAAATTGAACAGTATTGTTGAATACGAGACCCTAAAGTCCGAGCAAATCCTACCCAAGATTAAGACCGAAGCCTCTCCGATTACCTCTTACGTTAGTAGAGGTGACACGCCTGCCAGAAAGCTCAACCCTATTGATATCCCATCATCTCTCAATATAAACCTCTCTGTCACTCAAGGCCTCGAAGAATTTTCCACGCCCACGATCTCGACACCAGTGGGCTCTCCCATTTATATATCCTGCAAGTCATAGGAACCGAGTCCTCGTTTACCCTCTCCCCCTTTTCCAACTTTCACCTCCCCTGGTAAAAAGTTCCCCTATTTTTTCCCCCTCGACCCTGGGGAATCTAGAGAGTCACTGTACATCTTCGCCAACCCTCTTTATAACGCACCAATTTCCTCTCCTAGGTCATCCATGGCCACCCTCGGAGAAGGAGTAAGGGGAGCAGGAGGTCAAGGCCAACAACTGCCCCCCAGGGTTTTCACCAAAGTGGCCGCTAGATACGTTCCCTTGGTCCCTCATGTACCCCTCCATGACTTACCTGAAAATTATATCAAAAACTTACCCAAGTTCAAAGGAGATGGGGATCTAACCACAACCGAGCATATCAACTTCTTCGATCAATTTGTTGATATTCTAGGTCTCAAACATGAGGACGTGTATTCCCGTTTGTTTTTCCAAACCTTCGAGGGACAGGTAAGAACTTGGTTTTGGAGTCTGCCCCCAGGTTCAATATTATCCTACGATTCGTTAGAAGACCTTTTTCCCAAACAATGGGGCAAAACAAAGGATCATTTATACTATTTTACTGAGTTCCGGTCTTTAAGGAAAAAGGGATCTGAAACTGTTATGGAATTTATCCAAAGATTTAACAAATTGTACAATAAGATCCCTGTTGAAGTTAAACCGTCCCAACCCGCAGCCAAGGTAACTTTCACAGGAGATTTTGAACCCAATTTCTCTCTACTATTAAGAGAAAGCAGAGGGGCCGACTTAACCCGAATGCAATATGACGTTGTGGAAATTGAGTCAAACATGATGGCTTCGAGTAAATTAAAAACGAAAATCGAAACGGGAAACAGGGAAACCAAACATTTTAGAGAAAAAGTGGGTCCCTTTGGATCTAGAAGGTCCTCAGACGACAAAATGGATGACATGGATAGGATAATAAAAGAGATATCAAACAAAATCTCAAGAATGGAGCTAGACTAATCTAAATATGATCAATTCATTAAGAGAGAATTCAGGAGAAACCCCAATCCTCAGATTCAACAAAGATAAATTAAAAATGAAGAACAAAAAATTCAAACACCTCTAAAAAATGAATTTTTTATTGGAGGAAAGGATATGAAAGAGTTCGAGGATTTGGAAGAAGAGGTAAACAATTTAGGTGACGACTGTATACAACCTCACTTGACGAAAGAAGATTATGAGAAATATCTAAACATTGGACAACCATCAGGTGAAGATAATAACCTAAACAATGCCAATGATCTCACCTATCAAGGAATGGTCGAAACCATAATGACTGAGCTCCAGCATAAATACAATCTGAGGCCTAAAAAAAAACATGTGTTGACGACTCAACCCAAGAAAATTTTGCCTAGGGGAGAAACATACGAGCCCGTCCAGAGAGAGACCGAGACACGGAATAACAGAGGGGTAGACTCGCAGAATATCAACGTAAAGGAGGTTGAAACCCAAGAGAGAAGAACTAATATAGTTGAAACGCAGACACCTGAAATGCCCAGAACCAACGAAAATAAAACAGTGCAAACAAACAAGATGGATAGGAAGGAGTCTAAAGTTTCAGCCAAGGAAACAGATAAAATTGTGGGAAGTTTCTGCCTAGAAAATGAGATATATAAGTTCAAGATACCAATACCTTTGGTCGAGTTGGCAAAGAATCCTGTCTATCGAAAGAAAATAACCAGGATGATAAATTTTTCAGATTTAGAGATTCAGTCTAGCGTGATAAATCTGGAAGAGGATAAACCTAATATCACTTTTGGTCCACATTTTGCAGGTGCCAGAGATACCATCGCCCCCTTCTATATTACACTCAAGGTGCACGATCGGCTGTTGCATAATTGAATGCTGGACTCTGGGGCCTCTCATAACGTAATGCCCAAATCCATTATGGATAGACTAGGTCTCAAAATCACCAGACCCTATGGAGATCTTTACTTCTTCGATTCAAGGAGAGTTAAGTGTATGGGCATGATCAAAGATTTAGTAGTCTCCCTTGCCCAGATTCCAGTAAAAAATGTCCTAATGGATGTAGTTGTTGCTGATATACCCCCGAAGTATGGTTTTCTATTATCTAGATCTTGGGGATCCCTTCAGCTGGATATGACCTATGCCACGATTCCTGTTTTTGGTGGGAATTTCACTCGGTTATACAGGGAAACAAGGTTGGCATATACGGTAAGTGATCCTTAGAATCCTAAAAATTACCTGGTTTATATCACCAGTCAAGACCTGGGAAATTGTATTCTATCTTTTGACGATAGTGAAAATAATTGTACGGAAGAAAGTTATATTGATGAAATCAAAACTGAAAAGACAGCTAAAAATGTGTATAGCACTGGAACTTGGAAAATGTTTTTCGATGGTTCTTCGTCGTGTGAAGGAGCAGGTGCAGACGTGATTTTTGTAGCACCTAAAAATGAATTCATCATCCCCTTCTCTTATAGGCTACAGTGGGACATAGACTACACAAACAACATATGTGAATATGAAGCTCTAGTCTTGGGATTGGAAGCTACCAACAAGATAAACATAAAGAACTTAGAGGTATATGGGGATGTAGAACTGATCGTGAAGCAGGTAAATCGGTAGTACCAGGCCAAGCACTCGAGACTGAGGTCCAATAGAAATTGTGCCTGGGATCTAATGGAAAATTTATTTTTGTCAGTAAAGGTTCATTTCATCCCACGAGCCGAAAACCAGCAAGCTGATTCACTGGCCAAAGAAGCGTCGAATTTCGCACCCCCTACTGCTTTCAAATTAAAGTACCACATAGAGGTAAGGAACATACCACCCATACCAAACAACATACAACATTGGCAGGTATTCGAAGATTATGAACAGATCAGAAAGTTTCTGGAAATGGTGGATGATTTCTCCGAAACTCACATTGACCAGGGAAACCAAAATGACCATACCTAGATTATGCGGTAAGGGGAGGAGCCTCAGGAGTTCCAAGAAAAAATTGCAAATCATCGCATGCTAGTGTTAAAAATTAATCAGATCCCCAAGGGCCTGATACCTCTAGAAAGACTGTTTGACCAAAACAACATTCCTCTGAAGTCTACCTTGCAGTCCCAACCAGAGGAGGTCGAAGAATGTGACATAGGCACCACTAAAGAACCTAGGATAGTTGATGGGTTTTTGGGTTACAATCAGATCGCGGTCAACGAAAAGGATAAGGAAAAAATCGCTTTCACTATGCCTTGAGGTACATTCCTGTATGACAAAATGCCTTTTGGTTTGATGAACGCAGGTGCCACCTTCCATAGAACTATGGACATCGCCTTCATCAGTGAAAGAGACAGATTCATGGTTATTTACCTCGATGACCTGACTGTGTTCTCTAAATCTGACGAAGACCACCTGATACACCTCTAGCAAACATTCAAGAAATGTTGAAAGTTTGGTTTGTCCTTGAACCCCAAAAAGTCTCATTTTGTGATGCAAGAAGGTAAACTCTTGGGCCATATTGTGTCTCGGGACGGAATTAAAATCGATCCTAAAAGGGTTGAAGCTATAGACACCATACATATTCCTAGAAACGTTAAAGAAATTCAGTCTTTTTTAGGAAAAATAAATTTTTTGAGAAGGTTCATTCCGAATTTTGCTAAAATCATGAAATTGATCACAGATATGCTCAAGAAAAATAGCGCAGTCAAATGGACGACCGAATCCAAAGCGTCATTTCCTGGATAAAGAAAGTTATAAGTGAAGCACCTATACTAGCGAGCCTTGACTACCTGAAGGAGTTTTTGATTTTCTCATTCACATCTGAACACACGATTGCAGCGATACTCCAAAAAAATGAGGAAGGTTTTGAGCAACCGATAGCATTCTTCAATAAAAGTCTTAGAGACATTGAATTAAAATATGATATAATGGAAAAACAAGCATACACTATGGTAAAGGCACTAAAAGATTTCAAGACTTACGTGCTACACTCCAAGGTGATAGCATATGTACCTACCTGTTCCATAAAAGACATATTGGTACAGCCCGATAGTGGCAGGAAGAGGGGTCGGTGGCTTGCCAAGATTCAAGAATTCGATTTGGAAGTGAAGTTGACAAAACTGGTAAAAGGACAGGGTTTGGCTAAGCTCATGGCTGAAACAAATTTCCAAGCACTCGGGATAAATAACCTGCATGAATATGAAGGAGATGTGGACATAGATTCTTTCGATGACCAAATATCCGTGACTGAAATCGAAGAGAGGTTTGTTTCATCAAGATGGTATAAAGATATAGTCTCCTACTTATTGACCCTGAAGTGCCCTAAAGATCTGTCTCCATCTAACACTAGGACACTAAAGCTACATTTGGTGAAGTACTGTATATCCGAAAGAAAATTGTATTGGAAGGACCCATTAGGCTTCCTACTGGTTTGTTTAGTGGAATCTGAAACAGAAAAGGTCATAAACGAATTTCATGAAGGGGTATGTGGAGGACATCACACATGGAGGGAGACAACTTATAAAATCCTGAGAGGGATATTATTGGCCTAGGATATTCTCATATGTCAATGCCAAAGTCAAAGCCTGCAACCCTTGCCAGTTGTTCACAGGAAAACAAAAACTCCTAGCTCTACCTCTGGTCCCGGTAAAAGTATAATCCCCCTTTCAACAATGGGGATTGGATTTTATAGGCGAAATCAACCCACATTCTAGCACTCAACATAAATGGATCCTGACTTCCACGGATTACTTCACCAAATGGGTGGAGGGCATTTCGACTAGAAAGTCGACCGATTCAGTGGTTATAGATTTCCTGGAAGAGAACATACTGTCCATATTCGGCTGTCCCCGAAAGATAGTCACGGACAATGCCCATGCATTCAAGTCTATGGAAATGGTTAGTTTTTGCCAAAAATATAACATCGTATTGGGCCACTCCACTGCATATTACCCTCAAGGAAATGGGTTAGTTGAATCATCAAATAAAATTTTAATTACCATAATTAAGAAAGTGTTGAGTGAAAACAAAAAATCTTGGCATGTGCATCTCAAGTATGCTTTGTGGGAAAATCGGATAGGCACAAAGAAATCTATTGGCATTTCACCTTTCCAACTAGTATACGGGACTGATGTGGTACTACCTATAAATCTAGCGCTCCCTGTGATGAAGCTCTAGAAAGATGAGAAAGAAGAGTCAAACCATTTCACAAGAAGAATAAATCAGTTGATTGAGGTCCAACAGCACAGGACCGAGGTGGATGAAAGGATGCAGAAATACCACGACAACATGAAAGCACTGTTTGACCATAAGGCCAAAAACAGAGACTTCCTCACTGGTGATTTGGTTTTGAAATGGGATTCTAGAAGGGAAGACTTGGAAAAACATGGTAAATTTGATCATATCTGGTATGGACCGTTCAACGTCTCAGCTTCTGAAGGGGCGAATTCATTTCTGTTAGAGAATTTGGACAGTAAAATCCTCAACACCCCTGTCAACGAGCATTATTTAAAGCACTATATGCAATAAATGAGTTTTGAATCTCCACTATATATACCGGTTTGTGTTTTCTTCTTTTTATAGTTTTTCGGTAAGTTCACTTTCATCAAAAATAAAATAGGTTAGTGATTTCCTAGAAGTAGAGATATGAAATTTCCAACACATCGAATCCCATAAATCTTGAAGGGCCTGATACTCTTCATGTTGTTTCTTACAGGATTTTGGCTTACAACCCAAACAACAAAAGGAGAAAACAAAAGTTCATGTATAAGGAAATTGACTCACCTGGAATAGGTGACAAATTGTGTTTTAGAAGAGAATGAAATGGTACGGTGAAGGTATGAATTTCTGAATTATCTGGGTTTTCAAACGAATATCACTTAAACGTAGTATGGTCTCATGAGTATGATATATTCACCTGACATGTCTTTAAAAGAACAACTTTTACTGTGGATTCTAAAAGGTCTCACCAAAAAAAGAAAAAAGAGAAAGGTTTCCAAGAGTCAGGATTGCGTGTCAACGTCCGATTTTTTGAAGTCCAAAGCCTTCTCCTTTTTCATTTTCATCCCTAGCCTTCTCTCCTTAATCTTTGACACCTTCCCATACCCTCCACAGGGTAAGAAGAAGTTATGCTTTAGTTCTGGAAACTGGCGAACGAATCATAGAAAACAAGTTGGCCTTCACGACTCCGTGGTCTTCTGCTGAAACGAAGTTATGAGTAGGTTGATCCTAACTCTCTTAGTTCTTTTAACAGGTTTCAAATGGTTAAGACTTGCTCAGAGGAAGACCCTTGGAAATAAATCCTCCCATAAAATTCCTGTAGACTAGGATGCTTTGAAGGTCAAAGAGAAAGTTGTTCCAGAGTGCTCAAAGGAAGGTGACAGGCCACTATAGAGAATGTTACATAGATATCATCCCTGGTATACTTTATACCAAATTGATTTCCCCCACTTCATATTCCAAAAGTAAAATATAAGACAGATGGTGAAAGGAAATTCATAAAATGATTTCCCTCATCTCAACATTTAAATGCAAAATCACAGTTTGGAGTGGTGAAAGGAAATTCAATAAAGGGAACTAGATAACTTCACCGGGGTACTGAACAGGCTCGCTGGAAATGAAGCAATATCTAGGATATCTGTAAGGTTGTCATACGTGAATTATATTACACTCTGGTAATTAGCCTTTTCGAAACTGGATCTACAGCCCAAGTTCATGCAGGTCTCCCTGATTTAAAGCATGGAATTTGCTTCATTTTGATGCAAGCTAAAACCTACAACACTTGCTAAATTTCCTAAGATCATTTGGAATGTCTTAAGTAGACCCGATGTCAGTCTCGAGAAATGGAAAGTTGTCGAATGGAATGCAATTGAGTTTAGAAAGCGTGTCAAGTTTTGAAATTTTTCCGAAAACAATGTTGAAACCTCAAAGTTCCCTCTGTATCCTCCTTCCAAACAAGTTTCACAGAAGCAGGTTAATGACTCCATTTACCCAATACAGGCACTTGGTCTACTGTTCTTCCCATCCCCTCAGGAGATGAGATCCCTAGTTGGAGCCTGTGTTGGAACATATTATTTTATCTTTTATACTCTTGGTTCAAAGGTTTGAGCCGCCCTTCTTTCTAAATAAGTAAGAGGTTATAATTAAGCCCAAAAAGCTAGATTTCGGGTTCTCGTGTATTGCATGATGTACCTACCAAGCCCCGATATCCCGACGCACGAAGTAGCAACAAGGTTTAGTTCTAACCACCATTATCGAGCCTCTAAGTAAATATCGTTTGATGTCATCACCTCGTGCTCTCACGTTTCGGGAGTTACTCGTCGAACACTTTCCGAACCTCCGAGATGCGAAGTTGCAAAGTCTTTTCAAGTCACTCAGGTAAATATCAAGAGTAATATTTTTTAACTGTATTTAGTCTCTATCGTGATTTCGCGACTTGTCGATTCTTTCCTTAAAATGCAACACCTCTGTAACTCTGATCCCCGAAGTCGCGAAATTCATTAATTAAGATGGGTTAATTAAAAGCTTGAGTTAAATATCAAATTATAAATAATCTCGCACCATCGTGACTTCGGGATTTTGGGTCTCAAAGGCTAGAAGTAAAATCGTCTGATACGATGAGCGTCGAAAAGTGGATAAAGTACCAAAAGCATGAAATTAAGGGAGCTAATATGGATTAATTAATGCCTTGACTATATTTTAACTGTACGATCTACGAATGAAGCTTTTAACATTTATGCTGTTTTCCCAAGTTACAAGTCATCAAATATTTATGGAATTTATTTGAATTTCACTGAAGTGATTGACAGTAAGATCCCACTTATTTGCCAAAATATTTCCATTAAACCATTTAATCGTCCTGTCGAAAAGGACCAGCATGGACTTAAGTGTTTAAGAAGAGGGTTTTATTTCATTATCTTAGCTTTTCTTTCTACTATGCGTAGAGCTATTTCACCAGGATAACTTCTGTATGTGTTTTCAATCTTTTGTGACATGGGATCTAATTGCAAGGTCATACACCATGGCTCCATCAAAAGTGCCCAAGGAAGTTGTCGAGAGCTCAGGCCAAGGTTCATACATTGTGTCTCATACTTCACCTCAAAGTATCAATACTATTAAAACATGGACGCATATTTCCAATATTCTGCAGCCCGAGGTGATAAAGGGCTCGGATGATTCCTGCAATGAGGATAACAATGACATGTCCACCAAATACAAAATCATTGCTCAAGAAGAGATGCAAAAAATAGCAGGAAGGCCACAACTTCTCCCCTATTATGATATGGTCAGATGGGCACTAGACCATGTAGACCTCCTAACCAGAACGATTTTCAACGAACAGAGAGAAGCAATCGGGTCTTTCAGACCAAAGCACCTACAGGCAATGTATAAATTGTCACCCACTCCAAATCGTATTTACAATACCGAATTCCTAGAGGAGTTCAAAAAGAAGGAATGTGAGTAGTACGGGAAGAATTTATCCGATCTAATCAAAGATTGGGTTTCACACCCCGTGAGATTCAGGGCCGATACTAATGGAATTTATTCAATCTCCTCTTTAGATCCACAGTTCAAGTATGTAGAGATGATGGCCTGTAGATTGTACGGGAAGGAGGACACAACTCACTTTTTCCTCCCATGGGTGCCTCTCATTTATACAATCACTGAAGGTTTTTCTTTCAACTGGGCCAAACTGATGTCGGACAGTCTCACCAGTCGAATTACTGAATATCGAGCACAGAAAGCTAGTAGGAGAACATCTTCATTATTTATGTCTGTCTACATCATGGATGCTATTTGATTCATGACACCTTTCCCATTGATGAGTTGGAGCTGGACTCCATCTGATGCTGAGCCTATCCATGTCTACCACTCGAAGCTTTGGGAGGACAAGGCCAAAGATTTCAGCTACGAGATTTTTAACTAGGTAATGGTATCGATGCATGTTGCTATCTTCGGCCATCCGCCTCCCCAAATTTAAGATAACATCACGGCCAACCTGAGTAATGTAGTAGATTGGTATATAGAATCAAATTATTCATACATCAGGGTTTTCGACACATTTGTTCCCCCCTCATGTTTTTGTGTTATTTATACCAGATAAGCTAATATGTCGCGAGATCGCTAGGCAAGTTGTGCTTGGTGGAAAAAGAAAGGAGCTCAAAGGACTGTCGAAGAAGGTATGGCCACCCTTCCCCATTCACATTGGGTCATACTCTTTATTAGATTTTTTCCATGCCAAAGCCGAGGCCATGGCTTTGGAAGAAATGAAGTTGGTGAACATTGAGTTCAAAAAGCATGACCCAAATAAGGTTGTGAGTGATCACTTGGTGAATTGTGGCCTGAAGAGATACAAACACGAGGATTCAGCCCATGATGAAATCTTCCGACGTGCGAGGTCCTACTCTGAATTCTTGTGCCCGATTCAGGCCTTTCCACTCAGAGATATGGCTGATTTCCTCAAATTCGAGGAGCATCGGAAGAGTTGCCTCCCCCTAATTTTACAGGGAAAAACTCCAAAGCTTCCATACGTACAAAAAACAGAAGCCAAAGTCTCAAAGAACTCAAGTCCTTGCAAGGAAAAAAATTAGGAAGGGACAGAAGAAAAGGATACCTTGGAATAGGGAGCTGAAATCCCCGACCAAGGAGAGAAAAACCTAGAGGGAGTTGCGCCAGGAAAGTGGGTACTAAGTCAAGCTGAGATACCCTCACAAAAGGCAGGCGACATCTCACCGACCACATCAAAATAGTCGGTCACATACACTACCCCTAAACAATTACCCAAGGAAATCGACAGTCTGATTGCTGTTATCACACCCTTACAGTTCACAAAGGGGAATCTCGATGAGGGATGGATTTTCAATGAAGAGATAATGCCCATTTATTTGGAAGAGTTACCTCCAAACAAATTTTTATTTGATAAGAAAATGAAGGCCATAGTGAAGCAAGAATCATATCAAAAAGTGGGCATAGTGGCTAAAAGGTTTAAAATCCTTACAGAAGGAAAGGCTGTAGAAAAGGAGGAATTCACCGATGAGATAGAAGGAACACTAGGGGCTTATGCTACAGCTAATCAATACTCACTCAGAACTTTGAAGGCCCAGTTGAAATGGAAGAACCTCTTGATCAGTAAGTTGGAATCTAAGGTGGCTACGACGGAAGCAAATTCCAGGGATGAGATGAGAAAAAGCCTTGAGAAAACCCGAATAGCCGATCTACAGGAGATCGAGAAACTTAGATTTGACCTTGAGCAGGTGCACCAATCGGTGCAAATAAGACAAATGCAGGTAAGCCAGTAGGAGCCACAAATTATACAGTTGCAATCGAAATTGGATGTTGCCAAAAACTAGGTTTTAGACATAAAGGTTTTTCAAGCCCAGTCTACCGAAATCTGACAGAAGGTATTAGCGACTCAACAAGACTTGCTTGCAAAAGTGGAAACCATTCAACATCACTTTCAGACTATAGATCAAATGCTAGAAGATATCTCTTTGCGAGAAAGAGAAGTTGGGGCAGCTCATGTTGCTTTCCAGGATGTTGTGATAGCCATAGCAAAGGTAGGGGTGGTCAGTAGCTCCAAATTATCAATCACAGAGAAAACTAGAGGGAATATCTTACTAAAGGCTTTGGAGCAGAATATATCAGAGAGTAAGGGAAGAGCTAAGGAGGTGAGAACTTCTTGTGAAGAAACATTCACATTGATAAATAAAGCTTTGCTATACCTTGATAAGGAAGGCAATGCTGGGACGTTGGGAAAAATCAATATAGCTAAACACCTGATAGATATCAAGGAAAATGAAGAAAAGGAGCAAGATGAAATATCCCAAATAAGACAGGTTGATATGGTCCAAGTGGACAAATGGCTAGTACAGCCAAGTCTACAATTGCGGTCTATCGTCACGGAAGACCGACAAGTGGGAAAAATCTTTCCACAATTGGTGAAGAGTTTTTACAGCTTTGAGGCCAACAACCAAGCAGAGCCTTCCATGTTGATAGCCCAGTTGGTTGAAAGGTGCGTCAATTGCATTGAGCAGGTGAAAGGGCAGGCTTATGGTGTTAAATAGCGACGGATGTCAATCCGTTCTATTTCTGAAGAACAAAGAAAGGAAGGTGTTCTGCCTGCATGGGGGAAGACAAAGAGCGAGGAAATGAAAAACTTCCTTTCCTCAATTGTAATCAAAGGTTTCTAGAACGAATGGGATTTGAAGTGTCTTTTAGACTTGTATAAATAGGCATTTTGGAAGAAAACCCAAGGGGGCTTTTTTCTATTTGGCAGATTGTAATAGAGAAATTTTCCATCGCCAGGAATTAATACAAAGTGAATTGAAGACTCCATATTCCATCAAGATTGAGTTATGTGATTTCTTCTGTTATTTCATGCTTCATGACATTTTTATATGCATCTTTGATGAATGATTTGACTACAATTTGGTACAACCTCTACTTTGGTAGTCACATTTTAGTTATCTAATTATTTGCATCTTTTCCTCTGTATCGGGTACTAGCAGGTACAAGACCTATGGATTACTTAGATCGCTATATTTTACGCTTCATTAAAGTGTTTCTCTTCTTTTTCTTCTTCTGTTACAACGTGAGATTCCTCTCGAAATGATGCCTCACATTTTCTAACAACTTTATGTTTTTCTTTCGTTTCATACATGCTTCCAAATTTTTAACTCAGTTACGGAAGATGACCTTCAATTTGTTCAACTATTAATTTGTCTCACGGGATTTCTTTTTCTCTGGTATAAATAAAAAATTTGAATCAGCAACTCAAAAAAAAAAAAACAGTTGCCTCTTAAATATTTGTTCCTTAAATGACTGTCCCTGTTGCAAGGAAATATCACATAGAACCCGGCCTGTCAGACCAAACCAGCATTGCCTTAAACCTCTTTGACACTATCCTAAGAACTGCAACCACCTGGGTCGAACTAGATTGTTTGTGGGCAGACATTAAATGAGACATAACCATGTAGGAACAAGTGGAAGTTAGACACAGACAACATAGAAATCAACTATAGTTTCTCTTTCATTTGTTTGCTCCTTCCCTTATCTTTTACCCTTTTCTGGATGCCTAGACTCTATACTTCTTAGCCTTAAGTACAGACTCTGGAACAACAATGTACATACATGAGTTGTACTACTGGTAGGGCATGTACATACGCGTGTTGCACTACTGACAGGTTGTATACCTCTTAACAGATTGGTATTTGTTGAGGATTGATTCCTCTTCTCAGTTGGTGATGAGTTGTGTAAGCTGAGTCTTGCATTGTAGAGATGGTGCTCTTGTGGAGTTTTAAATCTATTCATTTGTTGTTGATAACCCAAGGATTGTAGTCCATAATAGAAATAAAATTGTACATACATATTATGTTCTTTGTGTTCCTTGTGGTGATGACTTATTGATGATATATGTTTCCAGTATATGTTGTTGATATATGTTCACATTTAACTGGTTATAAATGATAGCAATAAGTGATGAGTAAATGGTGATTGTTAACAAAAATGTTTTGTGAGGGAAAACGTTGTAGAAAAGAACCCTACACTGATTCTTTCCCCCCCTCTTAGTGTGGTCGGTGTGTCCAACAATTGGTTTCAAAGTGGGCCTTCACTATAATCCTTAACAAGCTTGGAGGATATCCATGAACACACAAATCGATGATGAAGTTCCAATCCTTAATGAGAAAAATTATTCTACATGGAGAATAGAAATGAAAGTGCATTTGAAAAAAATAGGAGCGGGTGTTTGGAAAGCATCTATTGGTGGATCAGCTCCTTTGAAGAACAGGTCAAAGTTTGCATCTCAAAGGGAAGAGAATAAGAATGATGCATTGTCTCTCAAGACCATTCTTAGTGGACTCTCAAGCTCTATCAAAGAGAGCATGGAACAATGCACTTACTCCAAGGATATATGGCTAAAGATAGAGGAGACATACCAAAGCAAGAAGGAAGACTCTAAAGACAACTCCATCAAGAACAATGAAGGTAAAGAATCTCCAAAAACCCCTGATTGAAATATTTCAAAATGTGATGATGTTGAATATTTTTCTACAAGTGAAGAAGAAAATCTAGAGATAGTCTGTGTAGAATTAGATGATAGTTATCCCATGGAAGAAGTAGAAGAAGAACTATCATATATTAAAAGGAAAGTTGAATGGGGTCTATTTGAATACAACTATGGACATTGTTACATAGAGTGCATATATCTTTCTAAGAACACCAAAAAGTTTCTTAAAAAGAATCAAAGGCATATCTTGAAGTTAAAGGAAATGCTCAAGGAACAAGAAGAAGCTGAAAAGACTCAATTAGAAGAAAAAGAAGAAGAGATCAAAAGACTAAAGAATGAAATAGAAGAGAATAAGAAGCTATATGAGGTTAGAAAAATTCTTGAAGTTAATGTCTATCTCAAGACCCAAATTGAAGAAGCCAAAAGGGTAGAGGAATTACTAAAGAATCAAGTAAATGCAAAGGAAGAGTCATGTCATAAGTTGGAAGCTGAAGTTTTTGATATTAGAAATAATGTAGAGAAGTCAAACAAATTCTTGAATAGCTCATGATATTGAATGAGATCTTGGATAGTCAAAGATCACCAAATGATAAATCAGGTCTTGGATACCAGAAAGAAGCTACACATGTTTAATCAAAAACCTCAAAGAAGAATGAGGTAAGTCCCTCACTCTCAAAGGATGGAAATAATGTTGCAAGTCAACCATCTACACAAGGAAAGGAAAGTTTCAAAAGAACAAAGAAAGGAAGACATCAAGAAGCCATCTTTACACCTCAAATAAGAGAGACACCTTCAAGATGGACACCAAAGAAAAGGTATGAACATGTTTTTCATGGACAATATTACTCATGTAATGAATATGGTCACAAAGATTTGGAATGTAGATATTATGCAAGGAAATATAGTGAAAGATTTCATAACACCCTAAGGTGTTGGGGATGTAATCAAGTAGGACATATTGTTGCTCATTCTCACACCATGAGATGTTACAACTGTAGTGTATCTGGCTACAAATCCCAAGATTGTTGGACCACAAGAAGAAAGTCCATGATGAGGACTTCATATAGAATGACTAGAAGAAGGCATGAAGTTAGGAAGGAAGACATTTTTGAAAAATGGAAACTCAGAGCTTAAGTTTTGAGAAGCAGGGACACTTTCAGAAGTGGGTAAAGAAGATTGAAAAAACAGAGCAGAGTGGAAGCCTTAAGGGAAGCTCAAGTTTGATAACTTCAGAAGCATATGTGGGTTACAATGGTAACAGTCTTGTGCATACGCAAGTTGACCTATGAATAAGTCATGTACATACCTGAGTTGTCTGTACAGTAGGTCGCGTATCTGTGGTAAAGAGCCTTGGGAAAAAGGCTATGCACATGATTTGCAACATGGTATGATGGTATAAACTCTGTGTTACAGGGTCTGACATGGTTTTTTGTAGGGTCTGACATTGTTTGCTGTAGGTTTTCATGATTACATGTTGGCATACATAATTTATGTATGTATGGTGATGACATATGGTTGAGTGTTGAAAGACTATCTTGAATACATGGTACTAGCCCTTGAGTATGGATTCAAACATTTTTTTGTTGAAGAACAATGTTGGTTGTGGCAGTGAAGTTATGACACTTTGGTTATGAGATATATCATGTTGATTATAGCTAGAGATGTCATTGATCTATTGAGGCACACTCCTAGTACATATAGTTTTGGATGCTTAGTATTTTCTGAAGTGAATGATGGTTGAAGCAAATCATTTAGAGTACATGGTTGGTACTTATTTGAGCTCCATTGATATATCTTATGATGTATTGTGAGATGCATATTTGTTGGATATCTTGGTGCATGCATTTGGCATGAGGATGGGCTACATAGTGGGACATGTATTTGATGAGTTGATGAGGTGGTCATCTTGTACATCATTGATGAGTCATAGTTTGATCTATAGTTAATGCATGATTGGTACACTTTTGGTACATTGTTAGAGGCACTTACTAGAAGTACAATTGGCACATGTTTTATGGTGGATATGGCAATAATGCATGACACATCTTGATTGCAGTTCATATTTTTGTAGTATTGGTGCATGGTTGATGCACTTGCTTGGTACAAGTGGTACATGTTTGGTGCACTTGTTGATGTATGGATGATATAGTTGAGACACTTCATTTGATTAAGATACATGATTGTAGCACATGGTTGGAATGTTGGTAGAGGCATATGGTTGATGCACTCCATTAATGATATCTTATGGAATATGATATGGTATTGATGTACATGGTTGATGTACATGGGTATTGTGCATGGTTGGCATAGGATGTACTTGGTTGATGTTTTGTTCATGATTCTTTATTCATTGTTGACATATATTTTTCTTCATGATGTATGGTATGGAGCACGTTTGATGCATGGAGAGGTCCAAGGATTGTCATAGAAAGAGCAGTCGATCTATGTTCCAGTTGAGCAGTAGCATTTGTAGCAGAAGAATATTGTAATGGTAGCATATTTTTCATATTGCAAAAAATATAGGGTGAGACATACCCATAGGGGGATTCATTCTTCTTCCCATGATTCCACGAGGAGATATTTATCATATGCAAAGATAAATACTTGAAAAAGAGACCTATACTTGGAGAAAGAGTACAAAGGCATAATTCCAAGGGGAGTGATGGTCAAAGGGGGAGAATGAGTTATATATCTTCAGCATTACATTAGAGTGATATCCCTTGTTAAAAAGGGGAATGATTATTCAAAGGAAGATCAAAGGCATTTAGACTGGGGGAGTAGCCCCAGGGAGATTTCAGGCAGGGGGAGCAGCCCCAAAGGGAGAATGACCATTTTCCATTGATGTCAAAGGAGGAGAGATAGTCACATTGATGTGATTGAGATGCCTATTGATGTAGAGAAATGCCTTGTCTACATGTTTCCATCAATGTTGGTATTTCAATCAATTCCAAAGGGGGAGATTTTTTTATCATGTTGTAATTGATGTCAAAGGAATGATATAAAAGGAACAATGCCTTGTCATAGTATATTGATGTAGTGATTGATGGATCATGTATTGACCTGATGTCAATGGATTGATGTCAAGAGGAGTCATAGTCGTATGCATAGATGGATCAATGAGTTGTAGTTGATGTAAATATGACTAATTGATGGATTGTGTATTGACCTTGATGTCAATGGATTGATGTCAAGAGGATTCATAGTCGTATGCATAGATGGATCAATGAGTTGTAGTTGGATTGATGTAAAGATGACTCATTATTTTCTTGTCATGGTTGTACAAATGGATGAACTCCAAAGTGGTCCCTTTATGGTTAAATCCCTCATGGGAAGATGCTTTGTGGTGAACTCCAAAGGGATCCCTTTATGGTGAAAGCCCTCACGGGAAGATGCTTTGTGGTTGAGTTATCCTAGTAGTATGGTTATAGAAACCATGCTTAATTGTGGAATAATGATATGAATATCAGCTAATTTGTCAATGAAACTATCCGAGATGAATAGTGTTTGTCGAGCCATTTTTGGTGGTATGTGGAACGTCACATAACTCCTCACAGTTTGAGAGTTATGGCCTTACGAAGTTGGAGGACCCTCATATGTTGGCTTGAAGCCCCAAAAGGTCAAATAAGTCAATGTTCTTGCAAAGAAGAAATTATTTAAATAATAAAGTCAAGTGACAATGTCAAAGAGGATTATTTAAATAATAAAGTGAAGTGACAAAATCAAAGAGGATTATTTAAATAATAAAGTGAAGAGACAAAGTCAAGAGGATTATTTAAATAATAAAGTAAAAAAGTCAAAGAGGATTATTTAAATATTAAAGTGAAGTGACAAAATCAAAGAGGATTATTTAAATAATAAAGTGAAGTGACAAAGTCAAGGAGGATTATTTAAATAATAAAGTAAATGGAGAACTTTCTAAGTGTGGAAAGTGGTTATAAGAAGGTTAACCCTAAAATGAGGAAAATGGGTTAAGTGGTCAAATGGCTATTGGATACATGGACAAGTGGAAAATTGGGAAAATTTGGACATAGGTGACTATGTGGACAAAGTGGCCCAGAAGATGCTTCTAAGGAAGCTACTTGGAGAGTATAAATAAGAAGAAAGTGTCTCTTGTGAAAATTGTCTCTTGAGCATAGATTGAATATCTATTCTGAGTAAGAGAGGGGTTGCAAGTTCTCATGGACACCAATGGAGACTTGAGTGTGAGCTAATACCAAGTTCTTGAAGTCTGAAGCAAGTTCCAGATATGGATTCTATGGGCTCATATCTGCCATAGAAAATCTGGTATGGTTACATAGTTGTCTTGATAGATACTCTTGCTTATTGTATGGTGAATGCTTAAGGAATTCGTGGTATGGATGTTGTGATATGTTTATGTTGGTTGATTGATAGAGTGAGCAACACTCTTATGGTTCAGTACTGATATGATTTCCATAGTATATTAGTTGCTTATACATGATTAAGTAGCATTCATATTGTATGGTTGAAGAGCATAAGTAAGTTGTGGGAGAGAATAGATGTGTTGTGATTTGTTATGGTTCAGATTGGACAATGAAAGACATAAGTAGATGTGACTAAAGGCTACAAAGGATCGGAGTTTTTCATAGAGAGAAAACCCTAATTACTCAAAAGGCATACGTAGGTTGTAGTACAGACTAACCGTGTGCATACGTGAGTTGTACTACTGGTAGGGACCATACATACACGTGTTGCACTACTAACAGGTCACGTACATGTTGACAGATTGGTATATGTTGCAGATTGATTCATCTTCCCAGTTGGTGCTGAGTTGTGTAAGCTAAGTCTTGCATTGTAGAGCTGGTGCTCTTATGGAGTTGTAACTCTATTCAGTTGTTGTTGATAACCCAATGATTGTAGTCTGTAATAGAAAGAAAATTGTACATACATCTTGTGTTCTTTTTGTTCCTTGTGGTGATGACTTATTGATGATATATGTTGCTGGTATATGTTGATGATATATGTTCACATTTAACTGGTTATAAATTACAATAATAAGTGATGAGTAAATAGTGATTGCTAACTAAGAAGTTTTGTGAAGGGAAAAGTTTTAGAAAACATCCCTACACTGATTCACCCCTCTCTTAGTGTGGTCAAAAAAATTATGGGCAAGTTCACCTCCTCCTTCCACATTCCGTGCTTTTATATTTGAAATTCTATGTGAAAGAGAAGGTGATGAATTATTTTACCAAAAAAAATGTCTTGGTGGAAAGAAGTGTGATCATTTTGGAAATCTTAGTTTGTTTCCCTCAAACTATCCTATTGATATGAATGATCAATATTTTTATAATATAACAGTCAATTGGAAGAGATATGAATATATCAACAACATGGCTCCACATTCTTCAAATGTTATTTCCAAAAGGATTGATTTGAAGGTAGATAAAATCTGTGAGATAGATTTTTTGAATAAGTTTGAGGAAGAAAATTATAAATACACCAAGAATTCACATAGAGATGAATGGAAATACCTACAATTCAAACAATCATGTGAAGTGTTTCCACTAGGGATAATTTTTCCTATAGTTGATTTTGCAGAGAATTACACATTTGTTGCACAAAAACAAATACAGAGTGAATATTATCATTCTGAACAAGTCACTATATTTGTCCATGTTCTATATAGACTTGCTCAATAGAGTGTTGAGAACATATAAAGTACCAATGAAAATTGACATGTTCTTAAAGAATATCAATTTTATATAAGTGATGATCGAGCACATGATACACAATATCTACAACATTGTTTTGATAAATTTTATGATTCATTGAAAGAATGTGGGATCAGATTCGAACAACATTGGATATGGTCATATGGATGTGTGGGTTAGTTCAAATCTTCATGATAATTCTATTGGTTGTGTTGTCTTCACAAGAAATCAAACATTACACATTGTTGGAATTTATTTGAGATTGATCATGGAAAAGGAGAGCATGATGGTGCAGGGGCATGTGTAAAATGAGCAGTTCAAAGGTATCACATGAACTCTCATGTCAATTGATTTGAATCCATTGATCAAGTTGTTGAATGGTACAAAATGGTGCTAAGACATGTAGATAAACCATCAAGGGATGTGCGCAGGTATGTGTATATATATGTTACACATGTACACAAGATGTTTTTATTCACATGTTCAAATTTATATGATCTTCAATCATGTTCTTGATAGATTTCAAGTTAACAAGTTCTTTTCTTGTGCATGTTTTTTTGATATGTTGGAAACCAATATGTAAATAGATTAATCCCATATGAGGCCGATACAATACATGGGACACGAAAAGTGCATTCAGTTAAAAAAAAATGCTCTCAAAATGTGTTTGCATTTGATATAAGAAATGAATCTTGTTTTTGTTCAGTTTTGTTAAGCCCTAATATTGGCTCATTACCCCTTAATTGGGGCATATTACATTAGTAATGATATTTTATTTATGTTGGCTTTATTCCATTAGTTGTAATTATACCTCCTAGTCTCCTATATATACCAAGGAGACATTTTCATTTGGAATCATCTTGTACTTGAACATTTAAGTGGGGTAAAAGGAGGTTGCCCCATCGAAGAGGCTTATTATCTGAAATTATTTCTTTTTCAAGGCGTTGAGTACTTTTTCTGAGGTTTTTCTATGCTATATTGATATTTGGTTCCTAACATATGGTATTAGAGCTCAAGGTCTTGGGGTTTTGCTGCTGCATCTGAGACACCTTGGAGTTTTCACTATAACTTTTTTTCTACAATGTTTCAGAAGGAATGGATTAGAGGATATTTATTAGATGGATCAAGGTATGTTGGGTTAAAATTTCATCTCTTGAGGCCTTATACTTTCAGAGATACAACCTGTACAATATAGGCTTCTGGAATCATCCTGAAATGAGTCATTGTGGAATTTTTGCTATAAAACATTTTTTGTAACGTTTCAAACCCTGAAATCCAGAGGATATTCACAAAAATTAGTAAGGTATCTATGGTAAAAATTGAATATTCTGGGTCATCTTAAATCTGTATATACACCCTGTGTAAAATAGGGTATCTGACTAGTCCTATTGACTAGTCTCAAGAAGGTGTTCCAGGTAAAACAATCATAACTTATTCCTAGAGTATCCAAATTGAGTGGGACTAGTTTCATTGGATCGTGGACAGTATGTAGTATTTTTTGCATGAGTTTCAGAATTTTATATCAATTATTTTGTGCGGGGCATGCTATACAAGTGAGATCTTCTGGAAAGGCCAAAAACCGACAAGTTTTGGGGAAGTTACCGTAAATTCCACTTGGCACATCCAATTTTTATCAGACCTATGGCATTGTAGAGAAGAAATATCATAGAACTACATAAAAGAAATTTCCATACCCATAAGGGCCGAAACTTGGGAGATACAACAGAAGAAATATTGTCTAGCAGAACCACCTCAAAATCAAGGTTCAAAAGTGATACTTGGCCAACATGCCACCCAAAA
>SNQJ01S0091933.1:34708-47382 GCA_010110895.2 Picea sitchensis | reverse complement strand
AAATTTAAGGTTAACGAGAAGGTATTGTTGTGGGATTCAGCTCATGTTGATATAGGAAGGCATTCAAAGTTCCAAAAGTTATGGTTGGGTCCATTTAAGATCTCTTTTTCCTGGGCGCAAATTCCTATATCTTAAAGGACTTGCAAGAGCGATTGTTTTCTTATAGCACCAACGATTCACACCTAAAACACTATGTGGAACCAACTTGAAAGTTTAAATGTTGTATGGAATGATTTATGTATTATAGTTGTTTTATTTTCTTTGATTTTACATTGTTGTTTGTTTTATTTTCTTTGATTTTACATTGTTGTTATTTCATTGCTTCTATTTCATTTTTGTTATTTCATTTATGTTGTTTTGTTTCTGTTATTGACTTCTTTTTTGTCAAAATAAAATGTTGGATCAGTTTTGCCACAACAACGCTATTTTGCAAAGTATTGTTAATCAATAACAATCAGGTTACAAAACTGTCATGATGTTCCCCTTAAAAGCATAATTGAAATTGTTATCTACTTCAACTGTTGTTATATAAGATAGTTGGTTTTATCCCTTTTCTTCTTTCCTTTTCTTCCATCCGCTCCAAGGTTCAAAAGAGCATACCAGAAATTTTTTCTCCTTGAAGTCAAGAATGATTTTACTAGGATTAATCGAATGATTATGCATACACGGATAAACCCCCTTATACTTAACACTTTCCATGATTTATTCCCAAAATACGAGTCATTTTTCCCTTAAAACCGCTCACTTCCCCCTCTTGCATAATCATTCTGATGTAATGGTTATGGTTTGAATTTAATGGTTGATGTTAAGTTAATGGGTTGGATCATACGTGAAATTGAATAGGGCGAGGTGAGGAAGCGATGTGCATTTACTTCATGTCACTCCAAACCACCCTCGAGCCCATCACCCTAGCATAGTTGCATTGTTTCTCTGTTGGTTGTGGAAGCTCTGTGATTTCAGGTTTTGAAAGGGAAAAATCGAGCCAGCTCTTCATTGAAGCAATTTTTCACGGGTATGTCTCTTTTCTTTCCATTTATGATGGTCTCTCTATATTATGAATCAAATGGTGGCTCAGGATTGCATGGGTTTTGTGTTTTTCTTGAGTTTTTGACTGAATATCAATGTTGTGTTATGGTGTCCTATGTGGTTACTGTGGAATGTTCGCATTTTGTAGGAAAGTAATGGGTGTTATTGATTTGTAACATCTGGGCATTGGTTATTGATCAAATGAATTCATTCAGCTTGGTTTTTATGATGATTCTTTGTGGAAAATGATAATAGTGGTGCAACGAGCTCTGATTTTTATTGTTGTGGGGTTTTACCACAAGTCTGGGTATCAATTATTGTCACCCCTTTCTCGTCTCAGTCATTTTTATGATTCGTTTCCCAAGTTGCAATGCAACTGTCGACAGTGGTGTGGTCCTCTTGGGCTAAACCCCGAGCCATTGTTGTTATGGCTTTTCCTGCTACCACTAACATCGAAATAATTCCATTGTACAATAGTGTTTTGCCCATAATGTCAAATGGAGGCCTATGTATGTATCGAATGGCTACGAGTTGTGCTCTGGAATTCTTTTCACAAGAGTTTTAACACTTGCTCCTCTCATCTCTGTTATAATGGTCAATTGTTATATTTGTAAACTTCACTGTCAAATTGTTTTCCGAAGGTTATCAACCTCCTAGGTGTTGGGAAGAGACATGGTCTCTCTGTGTTTTTTAGGATTCTTCTTTGTTTAAATCGACCCTTGTTTCCTATCTGCAATAAAGTTTTAGAGGAATGTGTGTAAGCCTCGGTTGTTGAGCTCAAATTTCCTGGTTTCTACTTAGGCATTCTTTTTATGTCTCTGTCAAGTTATTGGGGTTATAAGTTGAAGGACTGTGGTGTTTTCAAAGGAGCATGGCTCTCTGTTCTTCCAAGATTTTACTTGTTTACCTGTGATTGCTTCTCGGTGGTAAATTATTTTAGGAGGTAAAAAGGATGATGATCTCTCTATTTTTTTCGAAGGTTAAACACACTCTCATTGCCTCTTTGTAGTAAATTTTATTGAACGAGACTTGGTTCTAGTTCTACTTAGCACGATTTGGTTTATCGAGCCTGATTTATTATGTTTCTCCTCAGGCACCTTTGGTTCTGTCAATATTTTGGTTTACCAGTTTAATGATTGTGGTAATTATAAAAAGAGCATAGGCTGTCTGACTTCAAAGACCATTTCTTGATTGAGTCTCTGTGTTTTCACTCTGTGATGAATTTGTTTGAACAGAAAAAGGTATGGTTACCTATAGCCCGAGAGATTTCCTTTTGGTCGATTATGGTCTTTATTTATGTGTCTAATCCTACCACGATCATGATTCCAATTGAGTTGTAAGGCACATGTGTGTATGATCGATTCGTCAAATATGATCTTGGTCCTGTCAATTTTAAAAGAGACACATATGTGTCGATATGGTTCTGTTCTCTTCATTCTCTTTATGGCTCTGTCTTTTATCGAGCATTTCTTTTGGAAGAAAGTGTGTATATGTTTGATGAATGCGGATCTCAAGCTCAGAACTACTTGTTTTTGGGTTAAGTACTATGGTCGAATTAATATTGGTATCGATTATATTGTTGAAGGCCTATGTGTATGTTTGGTTCATTAAACATTCTCTTGGTTCTGTTCAGATTTAAGAAGGACCCTGTGTGTGATTAAATCGAGCCTGATCATTGTTTGATTGCAGTTGATTGTTGGTGGTTAGCATTGGGTCTATTATGATATGATTTCCAGGGATGAATATTGGATATAAATAGTGGAATCATTGTGCATATTATGTTAGTTTTAAAAAGAAGATGTCATCATTAGAGCATGCAGGTTGTGTCTTGAATGGTTATTTATTATTGTGGAATTGGAAATGATTTGCATAGTCATTATATAGGATGCAAAAATTGATATAAATTGAAGAATTTTGGGAAATTAAATTATTTTATTGAAGACAGCAAGCAATCTGTTTCCAATTGAGGAACAGTTAAATGTTTTTGGTCTTGGAAGTGGATGCTTTTTGGATTGAAATTGAAGCAGAGCTATGATTCATGTTTGATTTAATTTATTTTATGAACAATGTCTGTATAATTCCCTCTCATTTCTCACTTTTTCACTCATTATAAATCCCCTCACGATCCTAAATTCATTTTACACGCCCTGTTCACTAAAATAAAATTGAAACTCTGTATGACAGTGATCAAAAAATGACACAGAGATAGGTGACAGTTGATATATCTTGGCATTGTTTGCACAGTCGTTTATTTAATGAATTGTCAAGAAGTACTCGTGTTCTTACTCCCTGTCATGATATCACTTTTTCGCTTATTACAATCCCCCCATATATCCCATGAACCCTATTTCACCCCTTGCTCATTTGACAATTATTAAATAATTTTATGGATTGGATTGCATGGGACTGATGTTAATTTCTGAGCCAAAAAAATTTTCATATAAAGAGAATGTCAGGTATGGTTTGTTAATATTTAATTGCTAATAATTTTTGCATACAGGATGAGCTTCTTTAGCAGAGGCAGTCATGGCCAAAACAATAGGGGCAGAGGTAACTGGAATAGAGGGCCTAGAAGGCCCAAATTCTCAATACATTTTGATGTCGATCCTCAAGAGTTAAACCATCTTTTTCAAGTTGGGTTTTTCAATTGGATTGGGCAAGGGATAGTTCATCCTAGACCATAGAGGCCTCCCTTTCAGCCCCAAAATGTTCCTAGTATCCTGGTGCCTCCCCATGTATCTTTGCAACATGAAGTTCCCGAGAATGATGGATGGCAGGAGATTGTTCACCCAGTAGTCTCCCACCATCGTGGCTGGCCAAACTTGTCATTAACTCCTCCTCCTCCACCTGTAAACCTAAATTCTAAAATTTCCCCTACACACTCACCTATACAGTGATCCCATGCAAGCAAACAACTCAAAAACGAGGCTCACCAAGTGCATGACAAAGGTAAAGTTGTTGTTTCTCCCTCCTCCCTTTCAAGTGACTCATCCAAGTTAGTATCCGCCCATATGCACTTGAGGGATGATTGTTCCCATGTAATTAGTGAGGTCAAGCCTCAAGGTTCCACCCAACCTAAGGCTAATTCAGGGAAGTCCAAAGGGGATAGCAGCAACAAAGGAAGAATTGCCTCTCAAAGTGGAAAATATGGATTTTGATTATGTGTTTATAATTGATTTATTGAGGACAGTGGACTGCAAAAAAAATTGTACAACAAACTATTTTTTGGGATATTGTGGATATTTACATGTTTTGGATAATTTGAAATATTTCTGATATTTAAATTTCAAATTTTGGAAATAATTATGGGAGCCACAAGGAGGCATGTGTTTAATTGGTTGTCTAATTATGTTTATTTTGGTTAAGAAATAAAAGGGAGCCACAAGGGGTCCCACCTACTTAGTTATTATTTAAATAAAAGACCATTTATTATTATTATTATTATTTCTTCCCCTAAACTAAAGATTAGTTAAGTTTTAGTTAACTTAACTAAATGAGGTAGTTGAACTACTTCAACTAATTTGGAATGCATAAAATCAAAATGAGAAGGAAGAACAAGAGGAGAATAGAAGGAGAAAGCATACTAAGGTTTGCTCTTGATTTTTATTGAGATAGTCCAATTTTCATTCATTCTTCAATTCATTAAAAGCCTAATTCGCTTTTATGACAGTAGGGTCCTATTGTAGGCAGCAAGGTTCAAGGTTGAACCATATCATTCAGATGCTTGTTTCAGAGGTGTTGATCTATCTTTGCTAGTCTGTGTAGACTTGTTTGTTTATGAAATGAGTTTCATGACTGATAAAGGATATTGTGCAGATTCAAGTGGGCAACAGTCTGTGGCAAGTTGATCTAGATTTTAAAGTTCAATTTTTACTTCTTTTCAGAGTCCTTTTGTATGGTTTTCATCGAGGATATCTAAGTTTGACCTTGGTCCATACCCCCACAAGGATTTTTGTAAAGAGAAGGATCTTTTGATTTCTTGGAATGAAATAAAGCGATTGTTATTCTGTCTCATTTGTGTTAATCTATGACTTGGTATTTTTTCTTTTGATCTCCACATTTACTTTCTGCAATCTGTTTATATTCAGAAAATTATATAAAAATGTTATATTTTGCAACATTTTTATTTTAAAAATCAGCCTAAACCCTTTTAATTAATACTTGTGGATTGGGAAATACATTTTGAGGCTATAAACATAGGGTAATATTCCCTAGTATCTTGCCTTAGCCAAGCAAGATTCGAAAATGCTTGAGTAAGATAAATTCATATATTTTCCTCAACAATCTCCAAGGGGAAGTCTAGAGGTACACCCAATGCAAGGCATTTTTTATGAGTGGCTGGTGGCCTATGAAAGTTATAGTTTATTAACAACTTTTCATCGGGAGACAAACTACGTATTGCATGAACAACAACAAATAAGGATGCCTTCCTTTTATTAAAAAACTCTTTATCATTGGAGTGTTCCTCAAAGGAAAAATTTCCACTAAATAATGAGGACCTGTAGCTATTTATGAACCCTGCAATGTTCCCAACACAACTTTTCACCATACAATAGAATATCATCCATTTCCACATGATAGTCAATCAATAAATAAAAAACAACCTATAACAATTACCATCATGATATCGAGTTATTCAACTAGACATCTCTCACCTTACTCTCACTATCTCGAACAAACAACCTATTCCTATCTATTATATTTCACTAATCATAACAACCTAGACTGCATCGTATAATAACATAACATCTCAAATCACTGAGAGCATCTGATCAATCAATTATTCACCTCGCATAAGCTAGGGATTCACCTACCATTAGTCGGGTTATGCACCATGTTCCAACATCAAAAATCAACTACTATGTATCATGTAATAACAAAGGCACACATTTCTCTCTCATTAGGTGAGAGTATTTGTTGGGTTGTTGGAGGCCCTGAAGCCACCTAGTTCACCCTTGTTGCTCTTATCAATGGGTTGAGGGATGAGTTTGTGGACAACCATTGATATATAACAGGTTTTTCCAGTTAAATTTTCCAAAAGCATAATCGTTCATGCACATACTATACATGGAAATGTTATGTTTGTATTTAACAATATTCAAGTAATCATACTGGATATAAAGAGGACCACAAAATGGCATAAGTTCTATTGATTGTTTGGTAGGAATGAATACATGTGAAAGGATGAAAAACCCACGATTTTCAACATCTATTTTAGACTTGGCAATCATATAACTATTACCACAAAAAGTGAATTTGGTTCCAACATTGAGCACAAGCATGGAACACAACCAAGAACCATACAAAGCTCGATTATAACAGGTTTGGTATTTACTTTGCATATGGATAAGAAGAGGGAAGTCATCGCTACCTTCCAATAATTGAACTAACTTTGGTGTGTACTTGGACAGTTTTTCTCTCAACTCATATAACTTTTTGGATCTCCTAGTAAATATGTTTTGGGTAGTATTGATATCATACTTTGGCTCACTAGAACTCTTCGTTGATTGGACAAAAGGAGATGGCTTGATCAATTTAGGATGAAACATAGTTGATCTAGCTTCCGAGTTTTCAAAAAAGGAGAATATGGAAGTTTCCTACATGTCTTTTCTATATCACATATTGGATTCTTGATTGTAGTGGGAGGCATTAGGCAATCAACCTTGGGTAGTTGATCATTAATATAATGGGACAATGTGACACGTTTAGGTTTCTCCTTCAACCCTTTACATTTTAAACAACCACAGACTATTGGGGTGTCATAAAAGAGATTGAATTCACAATGTAATATCGTTGGCCTAGGATGGTTTCTTGAATATGGCATGTTACAATTGGCAGGGTAAAGCGATTTTCCATTTTCATCAAACATATGCATGCAGTATCTTTCTCTTGATAGGAGCTTGGGGAATTTTGGGACTAGTGTAATATCTTGCGCATCCGAACTCAATCTTGAATCATGATCCTGCAAACTTCAATGAATAATTATTCAAATACACGTGCATACATAACATAAATTCAATGAGATAAATGAATTATAAATAAAATCTAGACTTACTAGAATCAGTGGGAGAGAACTTGAAGAACTTGTAATGATATGGAATGAGATAGAATTTAACGAATTGGCCATTTCATATTATAAAAAAAAAAATCCTACATTTGATCCAAAATCATCATCAATACATGAATATATTCTTAAAAGAAAGTTTGGGGAGCATAGAACAATCTAACTTCAAACAAAATTTCTAATTACTTTTAAAAATTAACAATACACCTAATTATATTATAACGCCCTAGTTCATCTATATTATAAAATGTACCAATGCATAAAATTATGAGAGGCACTGAAGAGTGACCTCCATTTTTACCTTTGCAAAGCAAAACCTCAACAAAATTTAAATACAGTTGTTTGCATTTCTATTTTGTGAATTAAGTTCTTTTTCGGTGCATTTTTACATAAAAATTGCACATGTGCACTATAAACTATATAGCGCACCAAAAAAGTGAGTTGCAAAAAAAAAAAATAGTGCACACATATATTGTCAATGCATCGAAATGTACAACGAAAAAAAAGAGCGAGAATTTGAATTTTTTTAAATGTATGTGTTTATAAATGAAAACCAAATTCATTATTTCATTCTTTTGCCAAAATTTAGAGGGGATATTTGAGTAAGAGAGATTTACCAGGAAATACTTTGGAGTGCGTAGATTTTTTAAAGAGCCAAATTTGAATGGGATCATTGTAGGTCACACACAAATTTGCAGAGGACAAATTTCAGGTATGTGATTTCATTCTATTGATCATCTCAATATTTCCTCTATTTCATTCAAGAAATTTTCAGTGTATTCTCAAAAAAATAAAAGGGTTTCAATCTTACCTTCGGTATTGGAATCCCTAGCTTCCTTTTTGTTTCTCTTGATTTCCCTCTCTATATTTCACAATGAGAATTTTTTTTAAGCAATATATTTTTATAGGGTTTCTTTACTTATATATGGGGCATTTGGTATCCATTGCAATGGGACCACTCATATCATTGGATCCCAAAATCGGTTGCTATCAATTTATTTTACGAAAATGCTTCCACGGTTCACGGTGTACTTTGTATAATAATATCACAATAGTGTGCATGTTCCTATCAACAACATGGTTGAGTTTAAAATAAAAATAACATTATTTTTAATATTGAAAGCATCATGTTTTAAATTTGTTCATGGGTTTGTCGATGCATAATAAACAGTACTTAGGCACCGGTGCTTCTATTAATTTATAGAGCATCACATGAATATAATAATTTGTTAACAAAACATTTTCGATTTTGTAAGAACACAGTTAGCATACACCGGTGTGTATACATATTATTAATGCATCAGTGTGTATTGTTTTTTATACACACGAAAATATTATTTTGTAAAAAAAAATCGTAACTTTTATCTTTGATGATTCCTGACTTTTTTTTATAAAAATGGCCAATAGAAGTTCAAGGAAAACAACTTATTGCAACTAGCATGGTGGTATCTCATCCCAACAAGAGAACAAGGTAAGTTCTTCAAGTTTTATTAAAAATTTAATATAATTGAATTAATTGTAGGTTTAAATTAATGTTGTGTATTGGTTAAGGCGTGTCATGCAAAGCAAAAAAATGAAGAAACTTTATAAGATTGTTTAAAATCTAAGTGAAAAAGAGCATAAAATATTTATGGAAATGTTGCAAAGAGAGGGATTAGGTGGATCAAAAGGTAATCAACATGAAGTTTTTCATTAACTTTTTATTAAAAATGAAATTCTTAACTTTAATCACTAACATGTTTTAAACACTCGATTTCACATTTTTCTTAATGTTGTGTAGGGGTCGATAGCGAGGGAACGAAATGTCGTCCTAAGAAGAAAAAAATTATGAAGGATGTAAATTATGTTTTCTTGGCCCTTGGTTCATCTAGAGTGGTGCTAGAAGTTAATGATAGGGGGGAATTGTTTTACAGAACTTTGACAGATTTAGTGGAAAGAACGTATGATGTACTTTCCACTTACAATACAAAAATCAATCCAATGGTTCAAGGAATCAAGTTATACATAAACTACAGGAAGCATTTCTGGAGAAATGATCTATGAAACCCATAAATAAAAAAATAATTGTTTAAAAAGTATTTATTTTTTTTCACAAGGACTGGAAAATTGTATTCATTAAAAAGGGCGTGACCAGGGCCAGTGAGTATAAAATAAGAGAGATGGTATACATAGCAAAAATTCAGTTCCAATGATCTAGCTACTATCAAAGATTCTATTTTGTCCCTATAAGACCATAACTTCCTTATACTATTTATATATTGTACTAAGTATATTCGGAAGAAAACACCCATAATAGATACAAAAAAACAATACATATCTATACTAGAGGTTGAACATTCTAGACCTCTTCTTTTTTCATTCCTTCTTCAGCTAGAATGTAACATCCTCCGGTAACATCCTCAGCCTCTTTGTCTCTTGCCTGCAATAACATCCTGAGTCCCTATCTTGAGAAATAGTCTCAAGCATTATCTCTTGTTGGTCCAATTGTCTCTGCAGATATTCCCCATGCCTTCCCAGATAATCAACCTCATCCTGTAGTTTTCCAACTAGCACCTAATGTTGAGCTAGCATTTCTAAGGAAAAGGTAATTGTTGAACTGAGTGCATTTACCTTAAGTGACAATTTTTGTGTTGTTGTGAAATTATCATCTACATCTTCTTCTGCCTATGTTGAACTTCCTTGATTAACTTCCATTGTATTCACTGTATCCAAGAATTTCAAGCCATAACCACTTTGAGGCCTTATCTCCATGCCACTGGTCAAATCACCTTCAGATATGTTGACCACCAAATGAATACCCAGATAGACTGCAATTGGTCAGAGATAATAAATGAAAATTCACTCCCAATTACCTTCTCTATAGATTACCCGAATACCTTCATCCCAAATACAAATCAAATTTGCTGACCCAACTGAGAAATCCTTATTTCCTGACAATTGCAGATGAAAGCATACTTTACTTACCAGAATTTCATCGTGTTGGCCCCTCCCTAGAGCATCACCCAAGGGAAACTTATCTTGCCTGAGAAAAGGGATGATAAATCTCTCTTGTACGCCACCACATCTAAGGACCAGGGTTCCTGACAAATTTACATGAAAGCACTCCAAAAAATGCTCAGGATGGCCACAGACCAAAACACCTCGCCTAAGGACCAGAAATATCTCCACCCAAATGAAAAATGAAATTGCACGCCCAAATTGTATAATCAGAATTCCATTCCTAAAGAAATGTATGCATGTATCCATTTCCTTCTCATCATAACTAATCAAAATTTGGACCAGGGGTCAAAATTTAGCTCAAAAATCAAAGTTCTCAAAATTGTCTCAAAACGAACGAGAGTGTATCCCTCATCGTTACGAACCCAATGCAACTCGTTTGGGTTCAAATGGACATCGGGAGAGAGAGATATCGCGATCTGTTTGAATCGTCAAACAGGTGAAAAAAGGGACGTTGACTGTGCAGTCCGTACAGTCCGTACGGATGCTGACGTAGCATGACTGTACATTGACGTGGCAGTTTTGGATTGGCTGATAGTTGGACAAATCATTTGACGACACGTGGCATTATTTTGACAAGTGTTTTGGTGCCACGTGGCCCAGTCGTGGGCTGCCATGTGGCACCCTATTATTGGGTGGTTTGGTTAAAAGTATGGAGTCCATCGGACTCGACCCCGTGACCTCCACCTCCGTCCAAGCTTTAACAAAGTCCAAACAACCAACGCGCCACATTATATGTCTTGTTATATATATGGGATTATATTTATTTATGTTTGACATATTGTATGGTTGGCGTGGGGGTCGGGCTAGGGCTTAGCCCCAACCCTCGAGTTTATGCTTTCACATGTGACCCGTGGTATATACGGAGAGCGCGCGCATATTTATTGGAAGTCTAGCCCGTGGTTTTGTGTATTGGTTTATATGTGACCATCGGTTGACACATAGAGTGCACGTTTGGCATATGGATATGGAGTTATGGAGGGAATTTGGTTTTGGTTCAAACAGTTAACACATCCGCCCACCACTTGCCACTCCCAGGTTCAATCTTGGAACCTAGCCCTTTTGTGCGGGAAAACAAGGTCGTATGGTGACCACATGACCATGACCTTGGCGGTTAGGGGTTGGCGCACCCATAACCGTCCTACAGTTTTCATCGTTATACGGTTGTGCTCGGTGCTGGGTTTAAGCACGCGTTTTGGAGTGTGTTCTTGGTCAAAGCACATAGAGGTGCAGTTTGGCGAACCAGAGACAACAAGTTTGAAGGAAGAGAATGACAAGAGGCCTATCTTCTTCATTTTTTGGCCGAATGAGGTGTCGTAAAAGCCCATCTAGGGGTTTTTGGACATTCTGAATCCATTGGCACTATTTTCACAGGCATTTGAAGACTTATTTTGTAGTTTTTTAACCATTGAAGTTTCAGGAAGCTCCAAGGAGCTTGAAGCCCTCATTGATTGAGGTCATGTTTTGGTGAGTCCAAGTTTTTTTTCTGTGACTGAATAGTCATTTTTGGGTAATTTTTATGCTTTGAACACATTGGGACAGGTTTCAGAGGCTTTTGAGGACTTTTACAGGTGTTTTTTCCAAAGAGAAGCTCAGGGAAGCTTAAGGCCACATGTAGAAGAGGTCATGCCCAAATGAGCCATGATCCGTTTTCAGAGTTCTATTAGTCATTTTTGGGGTTTTTATGTATTTTGATCCCAATGGTACAGTCAGAATTTCCATTGGAGTTTAGTAGCAGCCTGTAAAAGAATTTTTGACAAATTAATCCCAAAGAGCCAAGTCCATTGATGGAGGCTCAAGGAGATGTAGCCCGAAGAGGGGTGAACTCCTTTATCATCTTGTTATTGTTGTGAGTTTGATGGTTTATTTGCTGCAAGTTATGTTGTTGTGTTTTTATTTAAAGCACTTATTTAACCATTTAAGAGAACATTTCCTCACACATGAACATTTAAAAGAAGCATAAACTTGGCACATAGTTTATCTTGCATATTTTAACACATGGAGCAAGGTCTTGTAAAGTTTATTTTAATGAAGTAGAGGGTGCTTGCATAGCATAACAAGTCAGCCTTCTATTTTCAGATCAGGTGGTATCAGAGCATAGTTTTTTTTGCTCATGTATTTGCCATTGATAGCTTGAGATTTAGTTGTTGGTATTATTGTGCAAGTTTTGTGTTGAAGTTTGATATCTTGCAAAGATGGAGGAAGCTTCAAACATTGATAGTTCTCATACATCTTCATTATCTAAGTTATTTGAAAAAGAGATGTTGAAGGAAATTCTAACCATGAGAGATGTGATGAAATAGATGTGTGAATATAGAAAGGATAGCATTGCCCTTGAAGAGCAGTTGATGGCCATGAAGAAGGAGAAAGACCAGCTTCTTGAAAAGTTGCATGAGATGGAGACTCAACTCCATGAGGAAAGGGAAACCCTTACCAAGTACATGCATGAACATGAGGTATGTAATGTTAGTTTATCTTCAAATTCCTCACAAGATGAATGTTTTGGTGTTTTTGAAAATCACACAAGAGGAATAGGGTCCAAGTTATTGTTAAAAATGGGCTATGAAGGTAGAGGTTTAGGCAAGCG